>VYZM01011634.1:200665-217997 GCA_013398915.1 Dromas ardeola | reverse complement strand
AAAAAAAAAAAAAAAAAGCGGCCATTCTTCCAAGATTTTCCTTGATGTCTCAAACCCACAACACATGGGCTGAATGGCTCGTGCACAGATATTTCTGCTCAGGGACTCCCGTGAAGAAGTATGGGAAAGTATATTCAGTCTCGTTTTCAAAACCAGGCATTCAGAATAATCCTGGACAAATAATTGAACTCCTAAAACATCCTAGTAAAGGAGAGATTTCCAAAAGGCCACCAGGAATGAACAAAAAAAATATATTCATCATCTCCTAGTTTTACAACTCAAACAAGCAGTAAAAAGATTAAAAGAAAATGTGGAGATTCTTCAGGTCTAGGTACATTCTAAAAGTGACCTAAATCACTCTGTATGACCAAGGAAAGCAACTAAACTGAGTTGGGCTCCATCAGCTGGAAACAATATCAACAAACAGCCAGTTCTACAATATAAATGTTAAGATCTGGGTGGGTGAAATGCAATGGCAAATAAAACTGGTTTTAGACTAAATTGTGAAAATAATGTTGCACACATGGAATGACAATATACACTGACATCTCATATTATAATGTTTTTGCTCTTATTTGTTCAAAAGAATGTATTTGTTCTTTTAAATGCAAGAAATTTACATTGCATTGTAACCACAGTTTATAAAAATGTAAGTCTCTAAAAGGGAGACAAGAAGTAAAAACAGGCATGAATTTAACTCAAATTTCATGTAACAAAATGACCTTTTTGAGTTCCACTTAAAAAAAAAAAAAAAAAAAGAAAAGCANAAAAAAAAAAAGAAAAGCAGCTGCATAATTTACACTGCCACAATCGTTAAAAGGCTCAGAAAGTTGGATAAGGAACAAAATTCAAATATTTGGAACTACTGGATTTTGGACTCCTTCCTTATCCAAAGTCTTAACTTTGTTTATCAGCAATTCTTCTGTTGTGCAAATAAAATTATAACCACGTAACTAAGCAAGTAAGAGATGCCTAAAATTAAAAGCGCTCTCTGAAGAGAACAACTATGTAAAAGAAATATGCAAACCAAAAATGGCTAGGAGCAGAAGGAAGCTAAGCAAGCTCATGAGCTTGAGGATCTGAAGAGGAGAAAGTTTTCATTCTCCAAAAGCTCTGTCCCCCTATTTTTCCAACGTGCAGGACACGAGAAATGAAGGGAGCAGGACTTCCCAGGGACTGCAGGGGCAGAGATACAGAGGAAGCCACAGCTGGTTTTTGCTTCTGCTCACAGAAAGGCTTCTTCCTTTTAGAAAACATCTTATCTTGTCAGATACAAATATTCTTGTGGGGAAAGACTGAGCCTGCCTCTCTGCTTTAAAGCTAATAACTGTTAGGTGCTACAGGAGCAAAAAAAAAAAAAGAAGAAATAGTAAACATCCCCTTTGTCTCTCTGAAAGACATAGGGGTGAGAATCACTGACTTCACACAATTTCCTTTAACCTTGACTCGTAAACAAACACCACATCCTTTCCTCTGCAGTAAGGGAACAGTCTTGCAGCACCGCACCCTGCCCCCGGTGTTACACACTTATCTGCCATTTTGTGCTCTTACAGTTGGTACGATTCACCTCAGGTTTGTACTAAATGTGACGCTTTTTTCATTCTTCCCATTTTTTAAATCACTACTGTTATTTTTGGCTTAGGGGAGAACCTGTAACTCTTCTGGGCTAGCTAGAAGCCATTCACAATTTGGCAATTTGTGGTTCGCGTGTTTTCTTCATTTTGCTGCTTTTGACAGCCTTGTCAGCAGTTTCAGAAGAAAGGGAGTTCACAGCTCCTGAACTACCCGCTAGCCTTTCACCCCCTCGTTGAGGGCCACCCCGACGGCTGCCGTGGGCTCTGCAGAGCTGCAGCAGCATCTTCCCTCCCTGCCTGTGACAGAGGCTGAGCGCTGGGCACTCTGCTGAGGGTTTAATTCAACTACAACTAATCAGAAAGAAATGCGCGCTTGATCTCAGCCTCCTCCTCACAAGCAGGGACTTCTCATCTCTCCTCCTATCCCTTCAGCGCTGTAATTTAGAGCACAATTCTGGGTCTGTTACACGCTACTTGGAAGTTATCATTGCTCCAGCTATTCATGGCTCATAAAGTATTGTTCTGTCAATTGCATTGTACGGCTCTTTGTGTGGAAATGATGGATGAAATGGGATACATATTACTTAATGATTAGACTTCTGCAAAACATGTTCAAACAGATATGCCGGGCTTGATGATACCTTATTATCATCAATGAAACAGAGACAGCATAATGGTGCCATGTATGTATTTCTCGGCAGTAAATGCAAGTGGAATATTTCTGTTTCAAACCCTGACACCTCCTTAGTCTCAGTTATTTCAGTTCAGCGAAAGATGACATGCTAAAATGAGGGCATTTATTACTAAGTGGCATTAAGAAGGGGGATATTTAACCTACCATTGAAATGCTTACAGCAATGCGTGGAGAAATCATCTAATGTGTGCTGGCAGTAATTTATGACATTGGAAAAAATGCTATCATCTTTTTTTCCACCGTCTGTGGTCTGGCTTTGCAAACTGCAAGCCCTGAGGAGCAAGTTTGATATAATATGGCTAATGAGAATAAGTGAGCACACTGCAATATTCTTAAAGGGTTACACTGCTGAGTCTTTGACTCTTTATACTTTTTAATTTCCTTGTACAAACAGTGCAGTGAAAAAGGCAAAATCCATTTGGCTGGTCTGTGCTACAAATTAAATCCTTGATTAAATTTTGGCAATTACTTCTCCGGGTCTTTTTCATTTAAACATTTTTAATTCATTTGAATAAGCTTCTTAATCATGATTCTGGCAATCCATTGTATAGCAAGACAAACTCTAATAAATACTATAATGCAGCAATAGACAAACAGAAAGATGGATGCTGAAAAGGAAGGGTTCTACCTTTTGGTGTTTTTTTTTATTTTGGTAAGTGTTGCCTATATCCGTCTTTCATGAAAGTTGTGTTCCAGTTTTCTGTGATGTCGAAATTTATCTCATTATGTGTTGACATTTCCCTTTGTGATGTCAAAGGCTAATAAAGACTCCAGGTAGGGTTTCAAACCCTCTTCATAAGAGGGTGGAAGAAAGATTAAATCATCTTTAATGCACAAATCAATACTACAGTCAACCAAAGGGTACAAATTAAGAGGGAAACGTGAAGGGCTGCCACTCTTCTAGCAGCAAAGATGCTAGATGGACATTTTCAGTGAAGGTGCTTGAATTTAGCTACTCAGCCTTTACTGCACAGCATTGTATTACCTATTGAAAGACTATCCCACAACTTGAGCTATTCTCTGGAGGGTTTGGGTTTTTTTTTTTCCATCTCTGAAGACAGACATGAGATAGCAGGTGGTAAAGTACCTCCTTAGTCAGAGAGGAAGGTCCAGAGCCCTCTGAGCGTGGAGAGCAGCACCGTACCATTTTCTGTGCAAAAAAGATGGGGGAAAAAGCAGTGGCAACTGGATGAGCAGAAAGAGTCAGGAGAGAACAGAAATTAAAATAAACCCTTCAGGACAAACAAAACTGAGTGGAACTAATTAAATGTTAACCATTTCTTTTTAATTATTATGCTACTGGTTTACTGCTGGTATAATGTGTAGAAAATAGTGATAAATATAGAGGCTACAAAATTCACACGATGTTTATCAGCGGCTCTAGAAAAGAAAGAGTTAAAAGTCTTACTGCAAGGCCAGCTCTCTGTCAGCCGTGAAATATGCTAATATATAACCTGCAGCATCCCTATTCCTGTAACCTCTGGAAATGCTTAATCTCACCAAAAGAGAAAAGACAACCTCTGTGATCCTGAGAGGATAAACAACGGGATTGCAGATGTCCGGGTTTTTTCCCCTTCCCTTTAAGCCAGAAACACCTGTAGATGTATTTTCTTCTTTTCCCCACTGCATTCCAGAGACCTGGCTTTAAGTAGTTTGGAAAGGAGAAGAATTTAAGAGCCATGCATTTATTTAGAGGCATTTAAGTGCAATTTCACCCACAACTTACATTGTAAGGTCAGTATGAGTTAAAGGCGCAAAGCAGCCAGATAAACAAAAGACCGAGAAAAGAATCCATAGATTATGTTAAGACTTAAAAGAGGGGAGATGCTAACTCTCGGCAAGCCGTAGTAATGTTGTATCTGCCTCTCCTTGTCTCCAAAGACAAGGAGACTGAGTCTTGGGGATGTAAGCTGAAAAGCAAAGGTTCTGAATACCGGTTAGTGAGCATGCTGGGGATATAAAGAGTGGGTAGGCTCACCTGCTTGGTATAAAGCAGCAGTGGATAATGATATATCACCCAAATGAGAAGTCTGTGAATGCCATATACCTGTGTTTATGCTCCATTTCACCAATACATAGAGCCATTTTAAACTTCAAATGTTGGTCCACACAATTTAGTCTACAAGTTAATAAAATCACAGTTTTCTTTTTAAAGCCTCTTCTCATGTCAGAATTTCATTCTTCAGAGTGTTCTTATCAAACCCGTGTTATAATCCTGAATGAGAAGCTAGTGCCTGAATAATACCACAATGAAGAAGGGAAAAAAATCCCAAATGAAGCACAAGAGAGAAAAATCCTTACCAAGATAAAAACCTTCAGTATATCACAACAAATCGTATTAGAGCACAGGTGACAAGCAGTCCAGATTCATCACCAGCAAAGAAAAATAAGCTACCATGATCTATTTATATAAGTATAGGGATAGAAAAGTAACAAGGAAAGAAGAATTCACAAGGAAATTACAAGCTCTGGGCATCTAATTTTGTAGATTATTGCCATTTTCTCTATGGATGTTGGCACAGAGAGGCTTCAAGAGCCAACTTTAACCCTGAATTCTCTTCTTGCATAAATGAGGGACTGTGAACCTCCCAATACTGAATTCAATATAATATGAAAATTAAGTTTGGCACACGTAAAAGTAAAATGTCATGTATAAATGCTGGTGTGCCAAATGTTGGGTCTCATATCTAAGTTTAGATGACTGAAAGGGTAAGACCCAGAAGTCAGAGATAACACCTTCAGGATCAGTATTGTATTGCAAATAGATTTCATTTCTGTAGAATCACTTTAATAAAGACTGGTAGAAGATGCAAAGATTTTCTCACCACGATTAGAAACTAAGACCCAAATGATACTTCTTGATGCACAGACGTGTCTCTAAACGAAGCATGGCAGTGTAAGGGAGACATGCAGCTCACCATCTTCTATAAGTAAACAGATGAAGACAACAATGGCAACAACTCAAATTCTACTCGCAGCTGGGCTCTTCACAGGTGCCTATCATCTGCTGGTAAGACACTTCTATTTTCTACAGTCTGAACATTAACTCAGTTTTGGTGTGAAGGAAGAAGACCTCTGTTTAGAAAGCAGTGGGAAATACAACTATTGGCTGGTTAACTGGTGCATCAATAAATTTTTGACATCAATTATTAGGTATTACAAGCTTGGCATCAGGAGGGATGTATGACTTCCATAACCGAAGGCTGGAGAAAGACGACACTACGTTCAGACAATTCCCTCTCTCAACTAGCCGTCACCTGGCAAGCTGTTTTCACAGCTCCTACTTTTTTTTTTTTTTTTTTTTTTTGTTATTTTAAAATAAAATCTTCCTATGAGCTTCAACTCCGGCACATCACAGCCTGCCAAATTCATCTGCTTATAGCCTTAGGCTGAAACAGCTTTTAAAACTCAGTTTCTACAAAGCCTGAGAAGGACAATTCCTACGCCTGTGTTTACCCACTCCTTCCCTACCCTACCCTGCCCAGCTGGCACCCCCTGCCCAGCCCGAGGGGCACCTTCAGGATCCAGCAGCTGGCAAAGAGGCACCCTTTGTTAATACATGTCGGGGGCAGGCTGCAGCCCGGCGCTCGTCAGGACATTACCATGCAAGCCAGCATGTTACTCTTCTCTATTCAGTCCCTAAAGGAATCGTGTTTGACAGAAGCGAACAGCTGCTGTGTATTTAGAGATGTGAATGTATTGCATTATTTAATGAATTGTGTCATTTTAATATAATTATTACTAAAAGTCTGAACGTAAGCCTATTTTTATTTATGCTTAGAATTTTTACCCACTAAGCATTTTCAGCTCTGTTTGCAGCCAAAAGTGCTTTCTTTCCTTTCCAGATAGTACCAGGACTGTAGCTGCACTGCTTGCAATTGAGCCAGCTCCCCTGCATGCCACTAATATTGCTATCTTGCGTACAGTATTTCTGGGCTTTTAACAAATTACATCCACGCAAGGATTCCTGTTCCTCCCCCTTTTTTTGTAAAACTCTTTTATTACCCCACTGCCTCCACCTACATATTCTCTCTTACTTAAAACCATGGCAGTAATACCTATGCCAAAAAAGTCTTGTGCATGAATCATTCCCTCGTGTGCAAAGAGAGTACCTCGCGTGGAGGAAAGCATGAATTTCAACAAGCCACTTGATGCTTCCAGTATCTTAACACACTTGCAGCCCGACAGGCACCACTGCGGACCAGCAGCTCTTGCTCTCAAGCCCTCGGTAGAGCTTGGCTCCCACCACGTACAAGGACATGACAATGCAGTTTGGATCCCGGCGTTTGCTTTCTCTTCTGAACAACACCGCTAATAAACTCATGGGGTTTTAGGATAAAGAGGGAATAAAAAGAGAACACAGGTCGTGATGCTTCACTCCCTTATTACTGGAATCCAGAGCATGACTCCACTGCCTAGTGGCCACGTGAAATTACAGCGAGGTAAATGGCTTGTTGAAGCAGCTCTCTGCCTCTAGAAGGGAATGGATACAAAACGACCAGTCGCAAGGCTCTGGTGACCACATGCATTTGCAGGCATCTCATTTTATGCACTTATGCAATAACCTCATTTTTGAAAGTCATCCGGAATCTTTCTCTGGGGCCGGGACCCTGGGCCTGACACATGTTCTTTTTGGAAGGTGTTTCTGGTTTCCCAACTGTTGTTCTGCATTGCTCTAGGGCTTACAGATACTCTAGCGCTGGACACAGCCTCACGCCTCATTCACATACCTTTATATTGCTACATTACTGGGTGGATACTGAATTACTCATCACCATGGGTCACTGAAATAGTCCCCTATTACTTCATTTGCAGTAGATGTTCCCGTGGATGCAGACCAAGCGAATGCTGAGTATGTTTTTCACTTGCAGCATTAGACAGAAGATGCCGTTCTTTTTTCTAAAATATCTGTTGCTATCAGAAGGAAAATAGATCTCTGTGTATATTTACATATACGCCACACACCTCTAACATCCGAAAACCATCAAAGACAGGAATGTTGCTAGCCTGCCTTATGATATGCTTAAAGGTAAAATGTGCATACACCAAACTATCCCACACTGAATAACCTGCTAGCATATAAAATCCAATTCAATCTTAAGGAGCAGAGAGAAGGGGACTACAAAAGCGTAATGCCCTGTTTCTCTCTAAAGAAGTAGAGAACATTACATAAAACTATCAGGCAACAGGTGTAAAACAATTACACAGAATTTAATTAAACTGTGGAACTCACTGCCACATGACATGTTAGATGTGTGCATTCACAAAGTGATAAATATGGAAAAAACATCCAATCTGTGTGGAGCATTCCAACTCCGGGACATTGTTATGTGTATGCCTGTATTTGCATACCGTACCCTTACATGCCTCAGAAGAAAGACACAAGCACATCGAAAGCCTCTCGCATCAGAGCACCCAGGCATGATGCTATTTAATCTGTCCCTTATTACTAGTTTTCATTTGCAAAGAGAAAGGGGGAGCTGTGGACAGGAGGGACGCAGCTTCTTCCTCCCAAAGAGATGCTTAAAATCCAACCCCCTTTCTGAGCAGCCATGAATGCAGAAGGCAGGAGAAAAATCCTGATGGGCACTCTAATGAAAACGCAGTCTGTTGTAGTCCCTGTGATACAGAAAAATTCAAAGAAAAGGCAGCAGCAGCCAGTGAGGCTTCACAAGGGACTAGTCTGAGGGTTTAAAAAATGCGGGTATACTGGCAATAGAGAGGATCCACACAAGGCTACAGAGAATCACTTAAGAATTGCAGGGAAAGTAAGAGTAAGAGAAAAGCAAGGGGAGTTCATGCTAACCAAAGGGATTAAGTGGAGTAAGAAAGGGTTTTACAAATACTTTATGTCAGGCAGAAACAAGATGGAAGAGCTTCGCTAATAAATGAAGGCTGGGACAAAGAAAAGACAGTGACTCTAAAATTAATAAATCAGCTTTTAACAAGGGACATAAATAAGAGAAAGCTGGATAATAACTAGAAAGACGGGAGAAAAGGCAGGTAGAGGAAAGCCTGACTGCCGTGTGCCATCACTGAGGGTGCGGAGGCGCAGGAAGCACGGGGCAGCAGAGAACCCTCTGCAGCAGGCGCCCCACGGGCACTGTCCCCACCTGTGTGGGGCAGAGGGGACAGCATGGCCCACCAAGGGCTCCCCGCTGGCGTTATAAGGCACAGTGTGTGCCTGTGGCTGTGCTACCTCCTTCTGCCAGGCAGTGAGGAGGGAGTGCAACAGCCCTCCTCCTCCTCACCTACCTCAAAGCCCAGGGAATGGATGGGGAGCTCCTCCTGGGATCTTGCAGAGGTAATTGATTGCATGAAGCTCAAGAGCACGTGAAGCCAATAGTCTGTATTTTTGACCCAGAACCATGTTGTGAAGCCAACGGGCAGAGGATTTAGTTAGGATTCGCTGCCTGTAACTTCAATGTACATACATGCAATTCATATACACCATCTCTCTGTGGAGACACGCTGGTCCCAATGTCTTGGTTTACATGTTCCACAGAGAGAGGCTCCCATCAAACACACAGCTGTTAACCCAAAGTCACCAAAAGGCTGCAAACCCAAGCAGGAAGCCCCAGCTTTGCCTGCAGAGGTGGTGGGACGATGCCTGAAGCCCTCAGCCCCTCTCACGTGGCCTCCTCCATCTCTCTGTGAAACCCCTGTCTGCTTCTCCTCCCTTGCCATAAAAAGGGTCTTTTAATAGTTTAGTCGTATTCTGTATGGAGGTTCTGGCGCAAGAAAGGAGGGCTGCTGAGCCCCATGGGGAAGCATGGCTCACCCCTGCTCTCAGCAGGTACGTCCCCTGGGATGCCAAGCCAACCTCCTCCACTGCTGCATTTACTGCTGGGTTTCTCCTAGTGGTCTTCAGCTCCACACTAGCAGAGTAAGACAATTTACGCTGGAAAATGGTGGTGCACATAACAAATGTACCAAACCGTAGAGATATTTCACTCATTCCCAGTCAATTCTACTTTCAAACGCACCTGGTCTCTTTAAAATGCTGATCAGAGATGACTAACTCTGAGTACTTCCTTTCATTTTGTCCATCTTTCTCTTGGTTTTCCTTATCACACCCCAGACAAACCCACTGAATTTGTCCAAGAATTTTACACAGCTTAATAAATTAAAAAAGACGCCAGAATGAATGGAGCCCTAATACAATTTGTACCAAATGGGAAGTACTCAGAACTGAGCTATCATGTTGTTGGAAAATAAGCAAACCCGGCCACTTACAGCGAATCTTTCTCCATATATCAGTCTCTCGACAAAAGCATCTGAAACGGCTTCTGCTGTTACAGATAAGACATAAATTAAATTCACTCTAAACGAGGATGAATATTTAAGCTCAGGATGGATTAAAACCTTGAAATCTGATTTCAAGTACAAACGAGATTGTTCTAAGCAATATCACAGTATATACAAAACAATACGTGTCAAAGACTCCAGAAATTTCCAGGCATTAAGACACAGGAGAAGCAAAATGCTGCTAAAGCAGTGACCCAGATTAATTATTCCACTGGAAACCCAGAAGCAGTCAACATTACTCTGAGAATGGACACACCAAACTATGCCAGAGAAATAAAAAGTTACCTCAAAGGCTATCCATTATTCTTTGTTAATACTCCTAACCTTCCCCTAGGTTTTTTGATGAGCTAATGACACAGGCTGCTGGGGGAAAAAATCTGCCATGGAGAGAGAATTGAGTAAAGCCAGAAATCACATCTCATGTGGGAGTCAGAAAATCAAAACCTTTTTTAGATATTTAAACAGACTAATTTATGCACTAACTTCGCTTTTCAGAATAAATTTGCTGCTAAGGCCCCAAGGATGCCTCTCACCGAACTAGAATATTATCAAACAGGAACGAGTGCTTTGCTTTCTCAAAATCCCAAACAACTCTAAGAAGAAAAGCCAAAGCTTATTTACAAGCATCACTTGTGCACCCTCAGCCATGAGTAACAGATTTCCATTAACACCCTGAAAAAGAGCATTTGATTTTTACAGACAAGCTACAGGCTGTACTTAACTTTGAATGCAGTCAGTGACCAAGCTAGATGCTGCAGTGATTAATTTTTATGTGAACCACAATTATTATGAGAATGTCTGTGCTGTTTTCTTCATTTTCTGATTTTTCACTTTCATGTATTTATGTCAGAGCCTTCAACAAAACAGATTTATAAACAGGGACTTGCATTATTACCCTTGACTCTTTCATCTTCTGAAATAATCTAACATCTAGTGTAAACTTGGACAAAACCAATATGATATACACAGTTTATCTGGTCACAATAAAATTACACAGAATAAAAATGACTTAAAGATTACTTCATCTTTTCTTATCTTTCATGTAAATTGAATTTTGCTACTGTGAGCCCTTTCTACCCACACAGGGGGGAAAAACAACTCCTTTTTATGGCATAATGAACACTTAGATAGCTGCAGAGAGAGGCATTCAATTGCATTTACATTTGGCAATTATTTAATGTCACCTATTAATATCCAGCTACTGTCTCCGGCAGTCCTACCTTGCAAGGTGGCTGAGCACGTTAACTGTGCTAACAAGGAATTTCCTCCTCATTTCCATCTTTTTTATACTTAACCACGGCTCCCCACCGTACCTGTGCACCTTCCCCACCAGGAAGGCAGCTCGCCTTTAAGTGCTGCCCTCAATTGTGCGAGCCTGCTGCCCGCACACCGCAGCAGATGCACTGCTCGGCTCTCAGCGCTGCTCCTCTTTTCTGCTCACACATTACAGTGCCTTACTCTTTCCAGTTTTTTTCTACAATCACTACCCTATTGTTGCCTGAGTGGTTGAGTTCTTTGTCTGCCTTGGGGAAAAAAAAAAAAAGTCATAGATTTGAACCCCCCAGGTTGTGATCTTGTCTTATCTTTCCATCTAAGCAGGGTTGGAAGATGCAAGTGCAATGTTGAGACTCAGAGAGCCAATTTCACACCGTGCCACTGATGTTCCAAAGATAATTTTCTGAGAAGCAGGCACCTCTCTAAGCTGATCTCATGGCTAAATTCCAGTTCTCATAGTTTGAATCCCTGCACACCTTACGTTTGAGTACTATTTTCCACCTCCCTGAAGCACTGAGTGGTACTGCCATGCCTTGAAAACCTTGTGGTGTACCTGTACAAAGACGGATGCATGTCACCAATGCAGAGATTCATGTAAAACTGTGCACAGAGTGATCTGAGGTCCTGCAGCATTAGAGGAAGCTCATAGCATACTTTCAGAGCTTTACCATGTTATTGACCCTTTTCTTTCACTTAATGACCCTTTACAGTTTTAGTTTCTTAACACACCTTCCTTCACCAAACCAAGAGTTGACCAGCATCTCCCTCAGGAGCCCTCATCTCCCCTTAAAACGAACATACGTGAAGTCAGATCAGCTGCTGATTAATCCCACTATGGTTCCAAACAGTCCAAATGTTGGCAACAGTATAAAGTCAGGAAGTACTTGAAATCAATGATTAATCTTGTAACGACCTCAGCAGGACTGTGATTTCACCGATACAAGACAGCTGACACAGAAAGCTCGCTACCATGTGGATCTACTTTGGAGTCCCGGGGTGTTACAGAGGATGGTGGCCAGAGCAAAGATGGGCAAAAAGTCTCTCAGCCACATTTGCAGATGGACTTCTAGGTATGCTGCAAATAAGTCCCAAATGACACAAAAACCCTCCAGCTTTATTCCTAGCGTCACTTCATTGCTGATGGCCGTCAACATCTTTCAACTATTCTCCATTATCTGTTCTAAGTTAGGTCATTTGCTCTACAGAAACAAGATCTATTCTCTTCTAGCAGAATAGATCCCAGTACCTGAATCCATGAGGACCAGTGGCTCAAGATCTTGATATCTATAAACTCACACTCGTGGATGAAAGACGCTGTGCAAATGCAAAGATAGTTGGCATCTTCCTGTGGGGAGAGCCCAGACTAGACTGAGGGAGCCTCTCAGCAAGCAGCACAGACAGCCCACTCGGGAGTTAGTCCTGGCACATCACGTCATCTGGCCGGTGACCAGCTCTGAATTAAACACTTGGAACAATCTTCCTTTGTATTTTACCATCTTAGTGCTAATTTTTCATTCCATTAGGTAAAAATTCGTAAAATGACAGGCAGGAGGACCTTACCTAAGGTCCTGGGTTTCTCTGAAAATTACTTACAAAATCCACCAAAATCAGCATCTCCAAATGTGCAGCATTTGTCTGTATGCAATTGTATGCGTAAAAAAACCCCAGCAAATGAGTAAAAAAAACCTCCATAAATCTCTGCTTTGCCTGTGCCCATTTTGTATATAACAGTTGTTTCTTCTGCAATACTCCTAAGTATTTCCTCAAGGAGACTCCTAAAGGTGTGCTTTGGAGGACTGAAAAGCAGAGTAGGAGACGAGCAGAAGAAATCAGCTCTTACAGAGAAAACTGAATAGCAAGCCATTTCTTTTATACTCTAGCACTTTTTCATCTATCAGCTACAGCAATCTGGTATCTTATAGGATAGAAAGTCTGAAGCCACTCACCTCGCTGATCTAGAATAAATTTGCCCATTTTGAGGAAATATCAAGCCCCTTTGACACCAGTGGCAAAACTTCCCTTGGCTTCACTGGAGGCAGAAATTAATTCTCTAAGTTCCAATCAAAAGCAGATTTGGGCCAAAACTTGCAGAATACCTACAAATCTACTACGTAACATGACCAGCACAGGAAATACATTGATTTTAACTTGGAATATGAAAACAAAACTGCAGAGAAAGACCTATTGCAGAACAACTTCTATCCTCTCCAAATTGTAAGAGAGACCAGCTAATGTTTATGCAGCATTAGTGGTATCTTCTTTTAGCTACAAAGAACTATTCTAATGCTATCTACTGCAGACACACCTGGTTTAGCCAAACGTTTTTCAACCCATTCTGCCTGGGTGGGAATTTATTTCAATACAGAGGTCTGGAAAGAAAATTTAAAATCCAACAACAACAATTACACACTGTTAGTTACACATTGAAAATTTACATACTTCTTGGTATCTTAAATGGTATTCAGAAGAGCTCAAATTCATTGCCAGAGACCTTATTTTCATCCTCTGCATTCTGGCTAACCCCTGTCTTTGTTCAGACTCAATCGATATCAAGCAGCAGCTGATACCAAATAGTCCTTTTTCCAGGCTCCATCTCCCTCCACGGCTTCCTCACCTGGACATTCTGAACCTGTCTGGGCTTCATTCGTTTCTTTCTTTCTCTTTATTTTCCGCTCATATTCTCCTTTCTATTTTTTTCTATGCACGCCTCTACAGTACCTTGTTCTTTGCTAGGCATTATCATCCCCTCTGTTTTCCAATCCACCGTGTGTCAGAGACAACACAACCGAGGCAGAAGAAAAGAGCAGACTTTTAACTTCAGAGCTAGGAAACCACACGTGGCAGGTAGCAGAACTGATAATAAAAACAGATGCATTGTTTAAAAGCCTGAATTACTATAGAGTCCAGTGTATCAAGCTGATGCATGTGTCAGCTCCAGACAACATTTCAGTCCAGATATTGGAATGGCTTCTGGGTGCCCTGTTTGATAAATACCCTCTTACTGCTGGGTACTGTAAAAAGCAGCGTGTGAGAGAAGCATCCAAAATTTTATCGCTTTCCCAAATCTTTGTAAAACTTCTCCAGATCTCTTTGGAAGAGGGTTGGAGAAATGCTGAGAAGAGACTACTTCAAAAAAAGTTTTCTGATACTCTAGTTTGGAGAGAGTGGTTCAGCAGCCTGCCATGATGTAATTCTGAAGCAGACAGGAAGATCATACAGAGCGCGTGAAACAATCTCACCGAAAAGTAAAAATGCTGAAGAAGTCACTGCGGCAGTGCAAGGGCTCTGTACCATCAGCACTGAGCCCGTTCTTTCTGAACAGCATTAATTCGCAGCCATGGAAAGACAGCAAGGTTCCCATGGATGTAAGGAAAACCTGAGATACAGTTTGAAATGGAAAGTTTTCGAGAGAGGTATGGCCAAGCACTGAAAAGTCTCTGTACTTGTTTCTGAGGGGGAATTTTGCTCCTTTTGTTTCCAGTCCCAGACAAAATCAGGAAGGAAGGAAGAGAAGTTCTTAACGATTCAAATTTGGGTTTTAAATAAACGTCCCACTGTCTTGCTAGAGCTAGTCTTTTGTGGAACCAGCATCCCTCCCTCGTACACGCAGAAAAAAGAGAAGGTTTTAGATCTTGACTAATAAAATGAATCTATGAAATACTGACCAGAGCTATTCCTCCTCACAAAACTGCTACAACAAAGACATCATTTTGTGTTGCTGATATCTGACCAAAGGCAAAGAGGCTGAGCAATGTGCCTTCATGTCAGGAAAAATAATGCAATGCTTAGATTGTGCCAAGAGTGTGGTAGCCCACTGGGGCCGAAAGGGAGGAAAAGCAAACAATAAGTCTTTAGTTTCTCACTCCACAGCGCTACTCCGAGGCTGAACATCCCAGACCCATTCCAAGCACTGCCTTCAGAGACAAACAGTCTTCCTTCTGCATGGCTGAAGCAGCTCTAGCTTCCCTTGCTCAGGGTTAAATAAAAAATAAAATAAAATAAAATAATAAAATAGTAAATCACAGGTTACCATTCTTCCTATGAACCACCAGGAATCAGACAGGGTTTTTGCCCAAGCCTCTTACAGCCCAAAGCTCATCCTTGCCAGCAGTTACATTCTGGGATGCCCCCACAGATGTTAAGAAAGCTTTGCAAACTGTTAGCTTGATATTCCTCTTCCAAAACTCACAGCTAGAGTGTTACTGAGGTACTACTGGTGAAAAAAAGAACACCCAAATGCCCCAAAGAGAACAAAATTCAGAAACACGGCTCTGCCACCATGTTTCTGAGCCTTCTTGCAGATTAAGCTTTGAAAAAATTAACCTGTTCTTTTAACTTTTTTAATTAAAAAATGAATTAAGATGAATTAAAACTATTTTTGAAATTAACCTGTTTACCTCAACTAAACAACTACCTTGAGACAAAGTGTTTAAAACACATGTAAAAATTAATATTAAACTCTTCGTATAAAAATACCTCCTGTGGATTTCAATTTTGCTTTTAGACTCCTCTGGGGAAAATTATTTTAAACACAGGTGCAGATAACAGTAGGCTTAGATAAAAAACCGGTTTTCAATAGTTCAGGGCTGGATTAAGGGTTAGTAATTCCTCTATAAAGCCACAACAATAAAGATAGCCTGGACGGGCCCTGAAAGCATACATATGCACCTTATAAATCTTGCGCAAGATTAGATATTGCTCTTAAGGGTGTTAAGAACCTGACAAAACCCCCACAGCTATAGTGAACAGAGCCAGGAAAGACAACTAAAACTTGCAGTCTCAGACACCCTTTCCTCCCACAAGAGGCTGAATTGACTGAGACAGAAATTCAGAACATGCCATTAGCCCAAGACTTCCCAAAAAAGCACTCTGGGTCAGTTTTTTATGGAATTTCCATGCTTAGGAGTTAGGTACCTGTCTGCTTTTTAAAATCTCCCTGCAAGCCTATTTGCATCTTTAGACATCTAAAATAAATTTAAAATTCTGGCCAATAGTGTCCCATTTTCTCCTATCTAGCCTCCATAACTTAATCAGCCAACTCATCACTTCGAAAGCAAGAGCAATTAAATCCTTGTATTAGAGCTGGGTCCCATTAGATCTCCTCCAGCAGAACACCTTCTTAAATGACATCTGCAGGAAGAAGACATCTGCTGGAAGAAGTGGTCTGTAAATCACTATTCGAATGTTGATGGCATTTGAAAAAAAAAAAAAACAACAAACAACCCAAGAACTAAAAGCATTTAAATTTCTGTACCTAGAGAGGTATGCTTTTAATTAGATGGGAGAGTTGACAAAGCTTGGAATAAAAATGTTTTCATGTGCTGTGCCTGCAAATACAGATACCTCTCTTCAGTTCTAAGAAAACTATCATTTGGAGCAACTGTGTGCTAACTCTATTTATGGTGTAGTTTAACACATTCCACTAATGTGTTCCAAGAGATGGCTCCCTGGGAAAAGCCAGCATCCACACAAGCAATGAAAAAATTTGTCTGTGGAAGGCATGCCTTGCAGTAGTGGGAGCAGACGAGGCGTTTATACCTACTGCTGTACCATGCGTGTTTTCAAATGGCCCTGCACTCTCTGAAGGCAGTTAAAGATCTCCAAAACGAGTACAATCCTAGTGCTCCACATATTAAACCAATTTGTCCTGAAGGAGGCTGTGTTAATGATGGCAGAAAAAAAAAAAAAAGTCTCACTCTTTGCCTAGTCTGACTTTGGAAATAAATCTGTAGCAAAGGAAACATTTGTACCTGATCCAAATAAGTTGTTACTGAATGAGTTTGACAGATTGATAACACTTTTTTTGACGCAGTAATAAAAAATTTCAAACAGAAATCAAGATGCCTCCTTTCTGTTTTAAACAAGGATGCTGAGAGGCCCAGTATACTCAATTCAATATTCCAAACATATATTCAATTAAAAATTGAATATAATGCTCGGTAATAAATATTTGTATTTTTTGTCAAGTACTATAATTAAAGAATACTGTGGAAGGGCACCTTTTACCTCCATACCCTGTAGGGAGCAGAGATGCCCAGTAACGAGCCCACATATGAAAACGGTGGCAGCAAGGCCAGCAGAGGTACAGAAATGACTTCAAGAGGTCTCCCAGCTGCTAACCCGGCACAAGGCGAAGCACAGTTATTCACTGTTCTTTACAGGGCACAGGATGGATTTCAAGTGCTGTATAAGCAACACAGATGAGTTCAAGGAGAAACCAAAGTGAAGGGAGATGGTCTGAGAGAGCGTTATTATGCAGACTGGATCACTCCCCATTTGACAGGCCCTCTGATCACAGACGAAGAGAACCGCTTGCTCCCATGAATCCATTTAGGATCACCAAGCACCACCTCTCTTGTGATGAGCAGTAAGACACCAAAGCAGATCTCCGAGACTGCCATGTGCAAGATGCCAGATGAGCAGAAAAGTCTCTTATGGACTTCCTAACCCCAGACCTTCCTTCCTTTCTTTCCTTTTTTTT
>VYZM01011634.1:184355-200608 GCA_013398915.1 Dromas ardeola | reverse complement strand
CGAAGATCTCTGACATTTTAGCAACCTGCTGGGGACTGACAGATGAGCAAACAGCAGAAGAGCCACAGTAACAACCTACAACTTCTTCTCTTGCCTGGATTCACCAGGTAACACCACGAGTTTCAAATGCCCTGAGAGCTCAAAGAGCAGCACGGGCAACTGACTGTCTTGTAAAATAAGGATGATTAAGTCAGATCAGAGTCATTGTTTGCCTTTATGACCCACATCTAGTCTTTCATCACATTTACAACACTTAATCCTTAATAGGAAATGCTCCATTTATTCTGACCACTGATGCATTCAGGACAGTCTCAAAGGTCAACACAGTTTCCATCTTTCTCCCTCCCAAGCTACATTATTATTAATATCCCATGGGAAAATATCAGGCTTCAGCTTATCACATCAGTTTCTTGCAATCTGATGAAGGAGCTCCCTGAGAGAAAAGCGAGCAGGAGGGAGAGCTGGGGCACTTTCCAGCAAGGGCCTGAACTCCTCTCCACCTTAAGCATGTCTGTCCAAAGGGTGTGACATGAGCTTTGGTTGGGAGTTGCCAGAGAGGTTTGGCTAACATCAACAGCATTTTCCCCAAAATACAGACTGTGCGATATTGTCACTCCATCTCAGATTGTATTAACAGTGGTATTTATGTAATATAGCTAACGTGGGGTGATAATCATTGGTATTAATAATTCTGTATTACTTAAATGTTTAGCATATTTGAATGATTCACATAAGGAGAATAAAGAATATATTACATTTAAGGAAAAAAAAATTATACTTACTTTGCCGTCTCATATCTGTTCACTTGCTATTCAAAGACCAATAAATACAGATTTTTACATTGCATTTTTACTGAGGTCTGTTCCTTTGTCAAGTTTTGACGTCAAGGATTTAATGCCTCAGAGAGATTCAGGTTCTTTAAACTGACTTCCCAACTTCTTTTGCAGAGTTTTTGACCATGATAAAATATTTTGCCTCACAAACACAGTGTGACAGCTTTGCAATCCACATATTTTAGACATTTAAAATAATGCAACAGTAGACGACCAGTGGAAAACTGACAGACTGAAATATATAGGTTTATAAAAAGAGGACTGCATAGGCAGGTACATTTAGCAAAGTAATTTTCTACCAGCCTACAAGTATCGAATATCTCAATTCTTAACTCTTTATTCATTCACCGTTGGAAGGTTTAGTTGCCAATTCATTTTCTCAATCTCTCAACTTCATAAATTTTCATTATTTACATTTTAATACAAGCACGACCTTCATTCTAGGTTCAGAATGGGTTAAGATAGGACAATAACAGAAGAAAAAGGTATGCTTATAGATGCTAGACGTAGAGTGAAATGAATGGAAGGAAAAAAAGTTGATCACAAATATGGAAAACAAAAAAAAAACAAGGAGAAAGCTATTTGTTAAAAATTGGAAAAGAAGAAAGTAGAAAAAGCAAAAATAAATGGAGTAATGGTTAACAAAAACATATTATGAAACAGGAAGGAAAGAAATTTAAGTCCTTTTAAAAGAATGAAAAATAATATAACTATCAGAGGAAACCATAGGAAGGGGACAGCCTGAAGATGAAGCTGCAGATGTCAAAATGGAGAACATGGACTGCGGAGGAAGGGCAGCCTTAAAAGGTCATTCTTTCCATTCATTGCATGAGTTTGACTTTGCCACATATTTCCAATACTCACAGCACTTTCTGTGGTATGTGCTGACCTTTTAGGTTTGTCTACTGTAGTATTTTCTTTTACTTCAATATTTTTCTTTAATCATTTTGAATCAATGATTTAATGTCCTGTTAGGTAGCGCTCTAGTAAAAATAAACCCACGCACAGAACAAAAAAGAAAAAACCAAGAAAAATAACCCTTCAGAACATTTCCATCTTTGGCTCTGGATATGGGCATAAGACCTCCTTCTCCTCAGAACGAACCTCCATGGCTTACTGGGGTAGCTTCAGTGTTATGTTGAAAAGCTGCCTGGAATAAACACCTTTATACACAGCCTCTCTTAGGACACTGACAGCTTAAGGGTTGATGTAGCAAAGGTGTAAGCCTGTGACTGGTGTGGCACCTGAGTGTTACGCTGGGAGCCAAAAGTGGGTTATAATTACAAGCTTTGATATAATGGCCTCAACCAAGCAATTTAAGTTCTTTGGGCCTCCTTCTCCTCATATGGTCTTATAAATAATACACAGACCACAAACCCTTTTGTCTCTCAATATTGCCTGTGTACTTTAGGTACACACAGACAGCCAAACAGCAGTCCACTGTTGATCTGGAAGAAGAGGGGAAGATGAATGTTTTCACACAGAGCAATGCTATTGGTAGTGTAGGTATTTACCGTCTAGCAGTAGGACTGAGCAAGTCTGACAAAAACTAAACTAATAAATGAATCTGGAATTCATGGTCTGTTTAAAGAGAAGTGTTGCAGTTCCAACCCAAAGCAATTCCACTTGATGCAGGAAAACAGACTGAAAGACTACAGCGAGTACATGGATTAAATCAGTCAGGAATGTGACCATAGATTATTAATACGAAAAAGCAAAGTGAAACAAACAAGTTAAAAACTGAATAAAAATGGAAGGCCCTATATATTACATCGAGATTTGAAATGATAACCCCATCATCATTTTCCAGAGTTCAAAGTCCACAGTTATTTCCTTGTACAGAAAGGCAGACTGATAATTCCCTTACGTCAGTTAAGGTCTTTTTTTCCCTTTACTCTTTCCACAAAGCCCTTCTTGTCACTGGGAAATTCCTCAGACAGTAGCAGGCCCTCTTGTTAAGAATGAACAAGACACAAAGCTCAACTGCTGCAAAGCACTGCTCATTCAGCAGATATTAATTTGAACACTGAAATCAAAGTGTCTACTGACAAACAGCTCAGCATCACTGGAGAAACGTAAGACCCAAGGTATAAAGCAGTGAAAGGACCTTCAGATTTGTACATACCTATGTATTGTTGCTGCACTGTTAAGCAGGAGTTTTCAAACTGATGCTCTGAGTCTCAACATCTCACTCATTAATCACAATTTAAATAACCAATTAAAACAGACCTCAAAAGACAAGGAAGCCTTTCACTTCTCCTATCTCTCCTGGAGCTGAAGGCTGAAGATGCTTTTTTCTACTTAATGAGGTTGGTTCCACAGGCCCCTATCTGCAGATTGAGGTAATTTTACTTACAAAAGTTCTTTTAAGAAAAAGAGTCAAGCAAAGCATGTGTATCTTATTTATCCACGTAGGGAATACTCAAAACAAAGCACAAATCTCTAACAGCAATAACAAGTCCTGCTTCTTTCAATATGCTGGTTTCACGGTCTCAAAAAGTCAATCACGTAAGTAAATTGTGCACATAGGCAGCAAATCCAAGAGTAGGAATTTAATTTATTTGTACTTTGTTAAAGAATAAAAATGAAAGAGGGTTCCTGAAGAACTTCAGAAGGGGAATCTCACTAATATTTCTAAAGGTTACAGATTACTTGTGACCAGGAAAAAATAAACTAGAAAGGGAGGAGCTGAGAATCCTGCATTGAAATAATGTTTACAAGAACCATATCTGCATATTAAATACATTGCTATTCATTGCTAGCCACTATAAAAATATAAATACTTTGGGCATATTAACAATTGGTTACATGACCCTACAAGATCCCGGTACGTAATGCTAGCACCGTCAGTTCTTAGAGGTGCTGTGTAACTGCTGCTTCCACTAAGTTAAAATTAAAAAAGAAGGCTTTTACATACTTTGTTTTCAATCTTTGCAAACGCATTCTTGAAGATCGGCTCAGATCTGGTACTCATTTGCAAGTGAAATGCCAAACTTGGCATGAATTTTAGCTCGATTCATCTAGCAGGGTCGTTTCTTCCCATTCTCCCTTTTGGCGCGTAATGCCTCCTTGTTGACTTCTATTTAGTCACTAGTGTTTCAAAGGAGACATTGGTACCTCTTTTTAAGGAATTACTGTTATTTTTAATTGGAGCCATTTGCCCTTCTGAAAAATCCACATCACTGATGCCAGCTCCTCCGTTTCTGACCTCCACCACCTCCCTGTCAAACTGGAATGGAAACAACAAGCTCTTCCATTTAAATCAGCTCCTGCTGTCAGTGACAACACCCAGAGTTACACAAGTCACAAGAAAGATGAAAAAATGCAGGACCAGCCTATACAGACTGCTGCTGCAGAAACTGTCTTCACTCAGTTCAACCTCTTTAATCTGAACAAGGCGAGAAAGATGAAAGGGATTCAGATAAAGCAAAAATCAAATTGAACTGCAACATCTGGATCCAAAGCGTTCCTCTTATGCCACTGTTGGAGGGAGATACAGGAGGTTCGGGACTAAGCTGAGACCCCATTTAAAGCCCACTGCATGAGAAGACCACCAAAATTCAACTATTTTGCAAACCGGGCCTTTTCTAGAGATAGGAGGAAATACCATTCCTGGCTTTCCAGGCAGAGTTGATATTCTGGCCTGGATCGAGAGTGAGCAGTTTTGCAGGCAAGTCAGGTGCATTAGTGCTCTTCCAATTAAGCAAGGCTTAGGGAAGGGATCAGACTGTGGATTTTTCTTTTCTTTCTTTTTTTCTTTTTCTAATTGAAATCTATTTCTGCTTTATGTACGGGTGTCTTGCGCACATACCGTGATGCTGTCCAG
Source organism: Dromas ardeola (assembly GCA_013398915.1). NCBI lineage: Eukaryota > Metazoa > Chordata > Aves > Charadriiformes > Dromadidae > Dromas > Dromas ardeola. The sequence goes on along the minus strand of VYZM01011634.1, from coordinate 195,949 downwards.
AGGCAAACCGTTGCAGTCCCACAGGGAATTAACAAAGCCACAAGGTGCTTGGTGATATCTAAACTTTAAGGGAGTTCAAACCCTCTTCTGTCACAAGGAAAGCTGAGAAGCAAGTACTTAAATATCTTCTGACAGCACCCAAGAATCCTCTTTCAAATACTAAGTGTAGGAAAGGCACACGTTTAGAATCTATCTTTCTTTTTCTACTGAAATAAGAGTAAGACATATCTTGCCCACTTACGAGAACAGTGGGTTGGACTGCAGAAATAAATAAATAAATGACAGTACAAGGTCTGCTGCCCTAGCAAAAAACGATGAAACATTCAGGGATCAGCATTTTCCCCCCCAACTACTTACAATCCAAAGTAGATATTTCAGGCTGGCAAGTTATAACTCTGAGGACAGAGTTATGAAATAATTTCTCCCCCGGCTTGACAATAAAATGTGTGGGGGGAGAAATGACAGGGAGGATAAATGTGCCTGTCACACAACTAGCAAATAGTAGAAGCAAGCCTTAAGCACTGTTAAATAAAAAACAACAAAAGCAGAAAACCCAAACCTCTGAACTTTTGTCACAAACTAAATTAATTTCTCTCTCTTAATAATCCCTCCAACCCACCTTCTATACAATAGATATGTCATGTTGTTTGACACCTGGCCTGAAGATATCTTGCCAATCTTTGGCTAAACACTAGGGTTTGGGGGTTTTTTATTCATTACACCCCTTAGTTTACCACATTGTGGGCATTAGAGAGAAGAAAAAAAAAAAGGATGGAGAAAGGACAATTTTTGGCAATATTATCAATGGCAGGGGATGATACCACTTTTCTTGGGACATCCAAAATGAAAAAGTGTCTTTTGTAGCTAATGACTGATGCTGAACTGAGAAATTATCAACAGAGTGTTATCTCAAAGAGCGAAAACAAATCTGAACAGAAACACTTTATCATAATTTAGAAAAAACAGCCCGACAACAAACAAAGCCAATTACATGATGCTCCTCTTGTGTCTACCATGGACTACACTGGGCTAAGAGCTCATCCCTAAAAGCTCTGCCTGTGCAGTTGCTAATGCACGGGAAATGTGATTAACTGACTGAGAAAGGCCTAGAATTACTCCCATTCTGACTAGATTACTGGATAATTAGATTGGTGGCACTCTTCCCGTACTGGGCTGTCAGATTAAATCCTGCTGGTTTTCTTCAGATAACTGCCATGTTCCACAATAACAAACAGGGACTGACACCAAGTGCTTTTCACGTTCAAAGGATGTAAATGCCTCTTCTACCTCCACTGGACCAATAAGAAAAATGTCCAGTGCACTTACTATTTCATTGAAAACGTCATTAAATTTGATTAAAACATACCTAGTTGATAAACCTGGTCAGAAACATTTCATTTGACTTGATAAATGGGAATCATAAGGCTTTGAATACTCATCTGGACGAGTACTTAATGGAAGGGCAAAATCAAATTATGCTTTAAAGGGGGTAAGAAGGAACCTTTCAAAGTTCTGCCTACCAAGAAACAAGACTCTCATTCACGTGCTCCTTGTGGGGGTCTGTTCAGTCCAAGAAAGGAGCTGGCAGGTATGTTTGGATCTTCCACATTTGCTTAATGTGGGAAGTGAAAGCTTTTCAAAGTCCTGAATTCTCGTAACTGGTACTGCACCACATGTTGTTAAAACAGTAACAGGTAGATTTATGGTATTGGGTTGCTCTATTCTCCCGTTGAAGAGCTTGACAGAGCTTGACATTAACTCTGTTATCTGACCAGAATGGAAAGTTGAACTACTAGTCCCCAAAACACACAAATAAAGTTACTATTGTCGAAGCTGTACATTTGAATCTCATGAGATTGACTAAAAAACAAAACCAAAACAAATCCAAACCAGACAGGATCTGAAACTTCAAAAGTTCAAATATATGTCAAGTAGTGTAAAATCTAAAATGGACTTCTTTAATTCTGTGAGTCCTTACGATGTCATACTTTTGATTTTTATTCAGCAACAATGAAGGTTAGAAATCTACTGCCCCTTTTTCTGTTTACATAACAGATGAGATTTTCACACCAAGGCTTTCCAACAAACATCTGTAAACCACATGATTTGTGCTGAAATTGCAAGGCAATTGTTGGCAATAATTGCTTTGTTAATTTACTGTAGTGCAAACAAAAATCTAAATATATTGCAAAATATATTGCAGCACTTCTAATTCTGAAACAATTTACACTAACTCAACCGCAGGTAAAAGCCTTGTCTTCATTCAGCAAATCCACTGACTTCAGCAGAAGGTGTTTCCTAAGTAAATTCTTAAATGAGTAAAACACCAAACATTGGCTTAAGAGGATCAGTAGTTTTGACGTTTCTTCCCGATGTGATCACTGGATAGAAACAGTCTTCTAAAAGATAGCAACAGGCGCAGGCCAAACCTGAGTCAAAATCTTGATTTGGCTGAAAATAGTGGTGAATCTCTTCCATCATTCTGAACAGCAGAGAGGAACGGTCCTTGGTGGCCCTTACTCAGTGGGGCTTTGCTGCCTCATGCTAACCCGTCCCAACAACAAACCAGCTATCCCCTTTGAGGCTCCCACTAGCTATCGCAACACCTTTGTTTTTTTTCCTGCAGATTTCAAGAAGGCAGCTATTTGGAATAAGGCACAAAAGTTGACATTTTAGACACTCCAGTATTTTTCCTTCTCACTTTAAATTACGCAATACTGCCATATTTGGAGTCTTTCCACAGTTAGTTAATAAAGGTAAAGTTTTCTGTACATCTGGTCTCACTGGCAAATTTATGCAACGTGATGAAAAATGTATCTTTTGAAGTTTGCATAAGAAAGAGGAGATCGGAGCCAAAGAAAAGGTGGAACACCTCTGATAACGCATGTCAATATATCAAAAACATTTGAAGTTGTAAAGCTGTATCTGCATTTCTTTTTTTTTTTTTGCCTTCTAATGACTTTTGAATTTTTAAATTTATTTTAAACTGTAAAATTACTTTACACTTGTATGAGATTATTTTCCGATGAAATGGGTAAGTTATAAACAGCAATGGGATAGAAGTAGAGAGCAGATAAGCAGCTAAAACAGTGAACTATAAATGTACAGAGCAAAAGCTAATGTGAAGAAACAAACCACTATTATATAGCTTGTATTTACAATAGTAATGTATATTTATCATATCTGATATGAATAATAGTTCCAAGGACTCGCAACAATAGTTAGAATAACAAACTTAATCAAGTTGGCGATATGGAGATATTTATCTAGAGAATTATTTTTTTTTTTTTCACCTACAGGTTCTGTTTTTTATAAAACTAGGTAAGACTCATTTGTCTTTTTCACTTATGGCTGAAACAGAACCACCTTGGAGGGAAAATGAACTGTCTGATTTACAGTGCCCAGCAACATCAAACAGCAAGTTTGGATAAGAATTGAGTGACACTTTACCTAAGGAAAACAACCGAGGGATTATAACAGGTTTCTTGAATTAGAATTTGACCAAGATGTTCAAATTAACTCTTTCTAATCTCGCAGAATGGGATGGATGGTAAGCATTTTGAGATCCTTTTATCAAGGTGCAATAAAAGGGAATATATACTCAGATATTTTTATTAACTTTATTTGGGAATGCTTGCTAACTTGTTACCTTTATGAGTCAAACCGGAAATGAGACTAGCAACATAACACCTTCAAGAGACTTTGCCATTTACATATGTCTTTTGAATGCTACAGAAAAATAAGTTCCCAACAATTAGGGCCCATGTGCACACAACAAAGCACTGATGTAAAACCTCAAATCTCCATTCTCTTCAATGGAGCCAGCCTGATTTGCATCCATCAAGGGCATCACATATCCTCACCCATTCCAATTGCAGAGCTGTAACATTTCTTACAAAACTATGCACAAGAAAATTTCCGATGGGACAGAGCCTTGGGTTGATAATTTTGGGCTATTGCATATAAACATGTTCTGATGACTGTTCAGTGGGGTGGGATTAAAATCAATACAGAAAGGCTTTTGGAGTCATCTTCTAACAAACAATTCCTTATCTGAGAAAAGGAAGGAAAAACATCTTTTGACTACTTGACAGATGCAAAATGTCATTCATTTAAGGTTGCTCAGGGAACTGGAATGTCAGAAAATGACCTGTGAGAGATGGATTAATTTAAAGTTAATGCCGACGTAAGTACAAATACATTATTCACCTGTCTATGCGCTTTATCAGATGGAGAGATACAGGCACATGCAGTCAAGCACTCATAAAACCTTGACTAAATCTGAAATACTCTTTATTTTCCTTAATTGCACTGTAACGTTTCCCCCTTCGAGGCTGCTTTGATAATGCCATTTGAAGGAAACCTTTCCTGGCAGTGGCAGCGGGGGAACTCTGTTTCCCTGGGCTTTCATCCTCGGGCTCGTTCAGGAGCACACGCGTTTGCGCTCACTGCGATGGAGGTCCTCTCTGATGCGAACACCTGTCCGACATGAGCCGAATGGAAACCACCAACACCTTTCACAGAGCCTAACAGCTATCAGATGTTAATACATTTTGGCTAATATCAAGTGGGATTATGATTAAAACCACTATACCAGGAGTAGGAGGGGTTTAATCCTGTTCTTACATGCACTGGGGAGTGAGGGCTCTTCAATTTGAAGGACTATCATCCAGTCCCTTCATGAGAACTAAATGCACTAAACCAATAATGTGAATAGTATCCACCACTTCACGTACTTTGGGTGGCCTTATTTTAACAAAAGGTTATTCATGCTGTTACATTATGAGGATCCCTAAAACCTCATTAGCAGCAATGAAGCAGATCCAGTGGCAGTAATAAACTCCAGTTTAAATTAGAAACAGCTACATTTTGCACATTCACATGCATACACATGATCTGTTCGCTGATAACCCAAAATGACCAATTTGTTCAAGTTTACACAACTTAAAGAGGAAAAAATAATAATAAACAACCTCTGCATCTAGAGCAATAAATCCTGTATTCATCCTACAGCTGAGCCATTCCTCTGATCATTAAGGAAAAACTAATTAAAACAGGGCTTCATACACCTTTGCAGAAAATTGCATCCCAGGGTGAGATGTGGTAGAGCCAAAATAGGCTCGCATTTATTTGCGGTGTGTGGTCCCTGCTGTGAAAAAACACACAACTTACTAGAGTCACTCACATTTTAAATATTTCCAGCTTGAATGTTAACTGCAAAACATCATTGCTGAGTTTGTATTCAAAAAGCACAACGTAGTAAAAGTTCTCTTTAAACACAAAAGGAATGGTTTTTGTTTTACAGCTAAACACCCCTCTCACTCTCTCTTTTTTCCACTGAGAAAAATGCTATATACTGCAAACCCAAATCAAGTCAAGTTTGCTTTCCTCTACGAAAATTTCTATTTCAACATCACAACTGCTATTAACTTCAAAGGAAGCTGACAGTTCTCCAGTTATGAAGTTAAAAGACGGCCAACTTTCAGCTGGAGTCATTGCAAATTAATTCTGCCTTACAAGGCCACGTTAGGTCATTTCCTGAGCTGATGGTAATAAATAGCCCTTTCCGTAATGTAAGAACAAATGAGTATAGTGAGGCTGCCCTGATGTGAGAACAGGAGGACCAGGCTAGGCTGGGCTCAGGGAAACGGTGTAGGGCAGCCTGACACAGCCACATTCAGACCCGCCTCCACCGCAACTCCACCTGCAACTTGAATCTGCATCTCATAGAATCATAGAATCGTTTTGGTTGGAAGAGACCTTTAAGATCATCGAGTCCAACTGTTAACCTAGCACTGCCAAGTTACCACTAAACCATGTCCCTCAGCACCACATCTACATGTCTTTTAAATCCCTCCAGGGGTGGTGACTCAACCACTTCCCTGGGCAGCCTGTTCCAATGCTTGATAACCCTTTCTGTGAAGAAATTTCTAATAATATCCAATCTAAACCTTCCTTGATGCAACTTGAGGCCGTTTCCTCTTGTCCTATCGCCTCTTACTTGGGAGGAGTGACTGACCCCCACCTCACTACAACCTCCTTTATCTCAATGTACAATGGACTTAGGCGTATGTCCACGCCAGAGTGCCGCAGTAGATATGATCTGACAATACCTCTTTTACAGCCTTCTTTACTTTCTTGTTTTACATTTTGTCCTGTGGATTGTAACTGTGCACTTGCCAGCTATGGGACAGAGCTGGCAGTTTGGAATCAAAACCAGGCTGAGATCAGCAGGTTTTCTCTCATAAGCTTGATCTCTACCATGTCCTCAGCTTTGAAAGGCATTTATTTATTAATGGATGTATAGGAAGAAATAGAGTTGGCAGGAACATGCTGTGTAAACAAGCATTGAACTACTGACATTTTCACTTCTTGCTGAGTAATTTGCCAAAGTCATGTGAAAACGTTAGTTAACAAAGCCTAAAAATCCAGGGTTTTCTCTTCCTACTGAACTATTCTAGTAGCTTCATTTCTTAGAATGCAATGACCTCCAGGCAAAACATTTCCTCAAGCAGTGGGAAAAATCCTGCCTAAACCTTGCACAGCTACAAGCTTGTGCAACCTTCTCTCTCTGCATACAGAGATGGCGATGAAGATGCCACAACATCCAGGTACGAGGCCAACTTCTAATGCATGATGAGTATTAGCTCACATCTGTCATCACCTGCTCTCTCCTACCTGAATCTCTTCAAATATTTGGGGCAAGGGTTGCTCTTTTCTTTTGATTTGTACAGGACTTAGTGGAGTCATGGGCCCAATACATTTCTACTGTAACACAAATAAAAAAGTCTCCATGCTGTCCATGTTAACGTCAGGATCAAATGACACAGGATGGTGCAGAGCCAGTTTTTCTGAAAACACGACCAAAATGTACGGGAGTTTTGCCATTACCTTCAGTGAAGCCACTGCTGAACCCAGGAGGTCCACAGCTCATATTGCAAGCAGAAGAGCAAGAAGTCTGCGCTGGGTCTCTGACACCTGCCTCTCATTACGGGAACATAGATTTCCCCTCTCTAGCATTTCTGCTTTTTATCTACTGAAACCTCCATATCTGCACTCTACACTGGTTAAGTGAATTTCAGTGAAGAAGGCACAGATTAGTTCTCATCATTACCGTTATTATCATTATCACTGAGTTAGTACAGAAAAAGAAAAAAAAAAATATCAAAAGCTCAGACTCCCTGACCACCAAATGAGCTTAGGTTTAATTATAAACAAAACGGGCTCGATGGCAGGTTTTTGCACAGTCTCAGACAATCAAAGCTACTGATAAACAACAGGCATTGTTTACGATGGGAATAAACTATTTTTTTGCTTTGTACAGAAGAAGGAAGCCTGAGAGCCAGGAGTGCAACAGGGTATCTCTGTGGATTAAGTGGTATGTCTTACAGCACACAGAATATTAGTAAGAAAACCTATAGAGAGATGGCTTCGCAGCCCATTGTAATGGCTCTTTGAAGGAGTGATGAGAACTCAGGTCAGTAAGAAAAGTTGGTGGATTATCCTGCCTTTGTCCAAACCAGAAAAGAACATTAAAATGTAAGGCACAATCTGACAGCACGAGGTCCCACAGAGACCCCACGCTTCTCCAGCAGGATGCAGGAGCTCTGGGTTCAAGGCCCTACATCCCTGATACCTAGCAGGCTATAGCTTTAGTCTCTTGCACTGCCCCAACAATTATTCACACAAGGTGGGAAAGGTCTGGGTGAGAGAAAATGAGAGAGGCTTCTTTCAAGCCAGTCAATAATTCGATGGGGGGGCAATCACCCGGCATGTAAGAGACCCTCCTTAGAGCCCCTGCTTCAAATTAGACTGACACAGGACTGAACCCAAGCCACCAAAACCTAAATGAGTTCTTTAAGCTCTGAATTATTAACTGTTCTGAAGAAAAGAGATTCTTTCACTATTCATTTTGGAAGCTCTAGGGTTTTTTTTGTCCAAATACATTTCTACAGGGGTTTTTTTTGGGTTGGTTTTTTTTGGTAAGGTCAATAAAACCTCACTATTTTCACCGCTATATTTATCCATCGTTGTAAGTGGCAACGCAAAGTGAGGTTAAGCGGCCCAATGAGATCCATAATGAAGGGTCCTACACGGAAATAAGAGAGATGTAAACCAAGTTTTTGACGTCCAGAAGGAAGACAGTAGAAATATTGAAAACTGATAAAGAGCCTACATAAATTGAAGTTTCATTGATTCCACACTCAGAAAATTGCACTTGGCAGGACTGCAGCAGTGAATTGAAGTATTAGAATATTTAGGGTCTCGATAAATAGAATTTCTTCATGAAAAATAAATTCACCTAACATATTTCAACAAAGAATACAGCAACTAGTCAGGTGCTACTGTAGATTAATACATACCATCAGGATAAAGATAATTTGTTCATACAACACATTGCAAAATAAATCAAGCAGGCCGAGTATCTTCTGTTACGTTGAAGTCAGAGATAATTGCTAATACATTGGCATGTGTTATTTATCATAATATTCATATCGTTCAGCTCAGAAAGTAGCCACTCATTGTCCCTTGCAAGCATTTAGTCATTTCCATTGCTTTGGGATCTTAATATTCTGGTTATCATATAAAATGCATTATGGCTACTACACAAATCCTTTGCACTCAGTCAAATTTTCTGAAAATGGAAAGAAAACCAGCAATATAACCAAGTCAACTTCAAGGAGCTCGAAGTCCCAAGAGAGCTGTACAGTGCAGACAATTAGTTTCTGCTTACCGGTAATGTTTTGCAGGCAAACACAAGGGAATCAAACAAACAAAAAAAACCCCCACCTCATAAACAAGGAGAACAGATAAGAACTCTGAAAGGGCAAACCGCAAAGCACAGGAAGAAAATAAAAAAAAGCAGAAAAAGAGTTTGTGTTCATCAAAGCTTGCCTATGTTTCACCTCTGTAAGATTTCTCCCTTTACTTCTACCTATTGATACATATCCTGCACTGACGTTTTGAAACCAACACAAAACAAAGCAGGTTTATTTGGAATAGCATCTTTCATTATTTATTTACTTATAAACCACAAACTTCTATGCAATACATTTGCTGCAATTGGAAAAAAATACTTTTTATTGCAGTCTGAGTCATTTCCTATTTTCTTCCATTACCGAATAATAATTTAACACAGTAAACAAATATACGCTCATTAAAGTTTCTTCGCAGACTAAAGCTTTTAGTCATTGTTCTGGCAGAATTTACTTCTCTGAAAGCTCTCAGAAGTGCTTCGTGAGCAATCTTACACAGGTAACGAACACAGTACATGACGATAAATGACATATGTTCTGTGTTTCAGCACACTGAAAATCCTACCATGGGCTGTAGAAGAGCTTTACATTCATTAGGTCATGCTCATTTTACAGTACTCCTTCAGCAGCTCTCCGGCTGGTAATCACTGACCTCGTCACCGGCTGAGCCCAGAGGGACACTATGTGGGTCCCATCATAAAAACCCTGCTAATTAACATGCTAGCTCTGGGAGGCAAAGTCTTGGGTCCACAGTGGGCACAGAGTGCTGGGGAATAATGCTGTGAACAGCACACGTAACATGGGCAGCGATGACCGTAAAATCACAGTAAATGACTCAAATGTACCTCCTGGCTGCCTTGGTTTAGAGTTTAACACAGGCCAGGGTTGAAACCAGCCATCTCGAGATACACGGGGGAGCGTGACCAGCTTTGAGGGGCCTGTATGTTATCTCCAGTGCAAGCACAAGTTTGCACAAGCAATTACTGACCGTGTAGAGATTGAGAGGGAGAACAGCAGTTAAAAAACACTGGTAGAAAGGGGAGTGGAAGCAGGCAGCCATCTGCAGGTGCTGTCATGGACCACACGTGACAAGAGACCACAGAAAGCCTGAAGGAATTTGGCCTCTCCTAAAACTTAAAGGAGATGGCATGTGCACGCACTTTTTGCTTAGATCTGCATTCTCTTCAGTGTTTTGGTGCTCTGGGAATATTACGTGGGTTTAAGCGAGGTTTTTGCCATTTATGACTGTCACCATTTATGGTGCTCCCAGGTGGCAGAAAGCTGCAGGTGCTGCATCCAAACCAGGCCTGCTGAGATAATCCCCCACATGTGTTCCTGCTCGGGGTATTCAAACCCAAATATGGGAAAATTGCACAGCCCTGTCCCAAGACAGGCAGTAGCCAGGAGGCCGAAGGCTGGAAAGGATACCGGCAAAACCAGGAAGCGACAGATGCCCACCTGTGGCACAGACTATTAAAACCCCTGATTTTGAAATTAGAGAACAAATCCTCCTGTTCTAGATACCTATATAAACTTTCAGCTAAGGATAGATAGATAGATAGAGCCCATATATCCATGCAAACAAAGCCGCAGCAGACTCAGGGTGAGAGGGACAAACGTGGCCCAGCCTGGGCAGCTAAAATTAGCATCCGTGGCTCGGGAGGACAGGTTGCAAGGTTACACTGGTAGAAATAGCTGGAGTTGCACCTAAAACCCCCTCAGGAGCAGAGCTGGGAAGCCAGGCATTCCCGGCACCATCCTCCATACACATGTACCTGCACCCTTCTCTGGCTGCATGCTCACAGGAGAGCTGCCGAGGATTTCTCCTCCAATTCGCAACAAAAGCATTAAAAATAAAAAGGAAAACAAACAAAACAGGCCAGACAGCCTCGCAGAATCCTGCTTTCCCATATGGTTCCAGAGGAGGACTTTGAAGCCACAATACGCTGCCATGTAGCAGAGCTGCTGTCCTTCGGGCAGTCCCACGGGAGGCACATCATCTTCCATGCAGTGGCACGGGAAAGGCAGGTGCGGCAGTCCCAGCCCCTGCAGGGCTCTGCAGCCCCAAGGCAAGCAAGAGACCAGAACCCACAGCAACACCCACTCACCATGGGCTCCATCAGTGCCTCCAGAGGGGGACTAGCACCCACTGGCCCTCCCGCAACGCCCTTTGTCCTCTACCACCCAACATGTTCTGTACAAAGAGGAACGGAGAGCCTCCCTCTTAGCAATCTACTACAAATAAATAAGGTATTAATACTAAGGCAGATAGCGATCTTCTTACAAGTCTGATTTATTTTAGGTTTCTTGCTACAGGGTTAACACATCTACCACTGAAAACGCACACATGCTCAGGCACTGTCACATACAGTGACACTGGCGGCACTGAGGAGGTTTGGAAGCTCTCAGGTTTTTTCCATTAAGCATCTGGGACCGGTTATTTCTCAAATCAGCCAAAAATTTAGCAGAGGGCACCCCTTCTCTCCCTCAACTCTTTGCAAAACATTTCTTTTCCAAACCATGATCAAAATTTGCTCAGCAGGTATTTGAGTGTCTGCGACTAAAAGAGGCTGGGGAGGAAGGAACAAGCTGAGAGAGATAAGGAGGCAGAGCAGAAACAACTGGAGTTGAGAGGGAGGAGGACGAGGTTCAGACTGGTTTTGCACATTTCAAAATATTTTACATTCTAAGATAGTACTGTGAAGCTCCAGATGTCACGAAGGTCTGCGGTGATGCTCTCTGCCACGGTAATCTACAGCACTGATATAAAATACTGGGGGAAGAACACATGTAGCAGCCAACCATTATAAAACAAGCAAATATCTGATTTATTCCACC
>VYZM01011634.1:140635-184347 GCA_013398915.1 Dromas ardeola | reverse complement strand
GTTTTTATTAAATCCTGAGAACTCAGGAATTACCAATCTTCTTCTGTCAGGAATGGCTCCAGAGACTTCCGAGCTCTGTTTTGAAGGCCTCCTTGCTACTTTATCAGCTTTTCCACTTCTTCAGCCTCCTGTCTCCTCATTTAATTATAGAGGTGTCAATGAGGTTGATTAGAACACAGTTTTTGGGAGCCAGGGGACTGCCATGATAGCAAATCTAAGGCGACACAGCCCAGATGAGAATCTCTTATAAATAGCTGCAATTTGCAAAAGAATTTTAGTCTACTTAAGAAAGGAGGCCAGAGGAAAATGGCATCTTAACTCTGCTTACTTCTCTGCCACTGACCAGCTCTGGCACCGCATGGGACACTTAACTGCACTTCATGATCCAGCCTTTGAGGACCTGGACATGCCCTTCCTTACAAAACTTCCCCAATCCTTAAAACATAAGGTACAAAACCATTACAGCAATCCTCTGCTAAATGTATATTAAATCCGCCTTATGTGCCTGAGTCCAGGTGCCTGCAACCCTACTCAACATGAGCACGTAACACCGTAGCTCAGGCTGTACCACACCGTGCTTTGAACCCTGTGGGTCCTCAGCCCAGACCCTATTCTATTAGATAAGTGGCAGACACTACAATAAAGAAAAAAACATTTTCTCCATGATAATACTTGTGATGCATAAATCTCTGAAGTGACACTTTAAAAGGTATTCCAAAATGTAGGTAAAGTTTTTTCTTCTACATGCTTTTAGATAACTGTTATTCCAGACAGTACATGCCATGGTACTATATGGATATATTGAGGAGGAGTATTGTTCCAAAGGGCCATCACGCATCAAGGGCTCACGTAACTAAAAAACAGAGTGTGCACTCTAATGAACAGATAACGATAGAGGAAAAAGACAATCCAATATTTCCTTATAACGTTATAAAACAAGCTACTTGCTCTATTAAGCTCTTTTTCCTATAATGGCTATATGAAGTTATTTACAACATAAATTAAGGCAAGTACTAGCCTTGATTCTCACTTACCCAATGTGCAATTATTCCCATAACCTAATCTACTCTCACTTGTTTCCTTCACATTTTCCAAGAGGTGCAAAGTAGCCTGAGTATAAACAGGCACAAAGCTCACTGAGCTTGCATCTACATTTGCATTTTAGTGTAAATCAGGAATGTGTCTTTGACGCAAGTTTCCTAATTATTCCCACTTGCCATGTGCTGGTTCATATCACAGAGTGGTTGTGGAGCTCAGGAACTCAGGTCTTTTCAGATTAAATTTACCCAGAAGGTCAGTATTTCCAACACTACTGGGCACGTGGTCTTACAAGACCTGATGAGAACTAGTGTGAAATAAAATCTTGCTAAAATGCACAATGTGGATGCCAGCTCTGCAGCACTACTTCTTTCTCCGGATCTGCTCCCATTAGTCCATGCTGCTTCTTACTGTAGACAAAACCTAAATGCTGGACTTGGGCAAAGCCCTGCAGTTCTCAGCTCAGCAAACATTGCCCAGCTGCAAACAGTAGACCCATTTTTCTCTCTGTTAATGAATTTAACAGGATTATGCTGATTTTAAGATGAAGCAAGTGAATAAGGAGTTCAGGATCAGAAATCATTTTGGTGCCCTTGCATCACTCCAGCATCGTTCATAGCAGCAATGTCCAAGAAGGGAACATACAACACCTTTGAGTCTTCATTGAATCTAGTTAAGGATAGAAAGGTCAACTGCTCACTACTGCCCCGAGGTCTGGACAGAAATGTCGAGTGCTTTGGAACATCAGTTTAAGAAAACATCACATTGATCTGGTTGCTAAAAATTCCTTCATGATTTCTATGGGAGTACTAGTGCTACCTCCAGAGATAAGTTACTCAAGTATTTATGCTCTTCTGGGAGTGTGAAATTGGACTGATTAATCATTTACTTTTATTTAAAAATAAAATAAATTTTAAAAAAGGAACAACCAAATCTGGTTTTATTAATGAGGACATAATAGTTTTCACAATGAACGTGTCCTGAAAAGTACCAAAACCATGGAAAAACCCAGTTATTGAAGGTCCCACTTTGAAACAGAACTTATAGCCGCGTGGTCTTAGCGACCATTAACCATGAACTTCTTCCTTCATGGTTGTGGCAAAAGTGTGTGGTGCCTAGAAAAATAACAAATATACTCATTGGAAATAAAGTAGACTTAGTACGTCCTCAACTGGTTTGTAGGACATTTAGTAGCACTTGAGTTTTAAAAGTCAGCTTAAATTGGTAAGATAAATAACACAACTGTACCTAACCTTTTATAAAGATAGTAAGCAAATACCTGTGCAGTTTGCCCACATATTTGCTGTCTCCAAGACACAAAGCATCATCATACCCTCCTGGAAAAAAAACCTCTTTTTGACGGGGCTTTTTCTTGTCAAAGACTGTACAAGGACAACATAAAACACAGACCAGAGAATAAAATTAAATACTTAGAAGAAACCTCAACTTATCAAGTCACCCTCCTGTCTGGATAAGAAGTGACTTGTTTAAAGATGGCAGGAGCATACCTTGTCTAATTTGCCAGTTTCATGTCATAATTACGTTAATGTTGTGTGTTTTCTGGCAGTTTTACTATAAAGGATTTGCACCTATTCAAACATTCTCTTTTGCTTTTATCTATGTGGGTTCTCTCTCCCAACTCCTCCACATCTCTATTTGCCTTCATAGAATGGAATGGAGGATTTTCAAAAGTATATCCAAGAAAACATTTTCACTGCGGTAAATTACAGGGAAAAAAAATACTAGTGAAGCACTGTTCCAGCAAAAAAAATCAGGTTTTTTTTTTCCCCCTCTTCTTCTCTGGAAAGGCTGAGCACCAAAGCAGGTGCAGTGGGGAAAAACACATCTGCTGGCTTTGCACAATGGAACGGAAAGTCCACTTTGTTTTATTACCATTTCAAGCCGCTTACAAACTTCAGTATGGAAGAAAAAAAAAAAGAATGAACAAAATCCAGATTTTTCTTGTATATTCCTTAGAAAATTCCCTTGTTAAAGCAGAACAGTAGAAGTTTTCTCTTGTTTCTCTTCCCTCTCCTCCCTTTTGAAAGGACTGTTGTGATCTTGAAAACATAATCTGGGAAGAAACATCTGGTCTTCACTTTTTAATTACATTTCTATCATCTCAAAGGCTTTCCTGGAGGTAGACATACCTACAAGGGCTTACTGTCAAAACTATAGGAGTTACAGGGCTGCTGTATAAATGGATCAACTGTAATGGTGGATTTGGGACCAGTCGAAATAAATAAGATCATGCCACGTAAAACTTCCTCTTCAGAAGTAATGACTGTGTACAAGCAGATTGCGAGTTTTTGACGCTGACAGAAGCACGTCTTGGAGGAGGGCAGGGAAACCTCTGGGGGGAAGACGGGGCCAGGGACAGAAGGAGCATCCAAACTGGGCGGTGGGAGCATCCCATCCGCCTGCCTCTGGCCACTGCCCAAACCTTTTCACATAGGGAGGGAGAGTAGCCCCTTCTCAGCAAAAACAGTGCCCTCCCCGACCATTTGTGTTTATCTCCAAATGAAGACAGAGGGGGGAAGAGCGCAGCGGCAGCAGGAGCCAGGCGGCCGTGCAGGTGGGCTGCAGCAGCTTGCCTTGCGGTTGGTACTTGCTTCCTGAGCCTCCCCCATCCCAGGTGCTGACACTCTGGAGACCACGCGGGGGGAGCAGGAGAGCTGCCAAGTACAAGGTGTTATCCCGGACACTAAAATGCCTTGCTACAGCTCCGAAGCACGCAGTAATGTAGATACGAGAGGATAAGGAATTCACAATTTGTTCGGGCTGCTATCCAGCAAAAAGCACTTAAGCAGGTGTATTACCAGCAGAGCCACCAGCTCCATCACACACAGGAAGCTAACGTCCAGCTTCCCAACAGCAGGATCCACACCATGCCGAGGCAGCAGGGGGACCACTTTGAGAAAAGCCCTTTTTCTTTTTCCTTCTATCCATTTCCAAATTTCATGTCAACCTGGACGCACTATCCCCTAGAGCGCAATGGAAAAAGCACTGAGTAACAACAACCAGTGAGAAGTGCTTCTCTCTTTCTCTTCACTAATATTTATGCCACAGTAACTGAAGTGCTGCTCCGTGCTATGTTCAGCACAGACAGAAAATAAGGAAGTGTCCAAAAGTGAAAATTATCAAGCGTGAAAAAAAGCAAAAGGGAGGAACAAAGATGGCGATAAGAAATGAGTTGACCAGCGTCACACAGTAGACCAGCAACAGAGGATGGAACAGCATCCACGCTATCCCAAATTTGAGTCCAGTAGGCTACATTGCCTCTTAACCCTGGGGATCGGTATTCTCCACTGTGTCACCCACGCCCCAGCAGCCCAGAGAGAATGGCCAAAATCTGAAGTGGCAGATGTGGATATCGTTTCTATAATCAATACCATCTGCCATGCTTCAGAGTATTTTTCAGGCAACATATCCTACACTAGAGCCCTGAATCCTGGCAAGCATTTTCTAGACCTCTGTGTGTGTATAGATACACATATACGTATGTATTTAGTTATTAAATCTAAATAATATGTATTGACAAGAAAAAGTACTTTTCCCCTATTCTTTCCTTTACCCTTATATGAACCTACTAAGGTTCTGCAAGGAGGTTATGTCTTAAAGTACTATCAGTAATGGAGTGGTAAATAAATAAGTGTTTCATCAGCACCCCTTTTAAAGACATTTGCTCACAGTGTCTCTTGCTGGTAAGGTCAACCTGACATAAACCAGTTCTCAGCAGGCATCTCCTGGCTTTCAAAGAAGAAATAGAACTTAAGCTCTGCAGATGATAAAGCACTTTATGTCAAAACCAATGTCTTTTGACTTTGGCCTCGCAGTTTAACCACAAAGGTCTGTTCTGAACTGATGTAATTCACAAATTATCTTTGTTCATTACTGCTTTTAAACTTCATAGTGGTGAATAGAAAATATCCTCAAGATTAACAGAAAATCATGACAGGCTCAAAAAATACATATGGGTAACAGAATGACAGCAGGAATTATTTTTAAATTTTCATTATCCTTCCTTACTACAGATCATTAGCAAGATGGAAACAGCTGATGCAGTTCTAAGTAGCCTAAGGCACGATAAACAAAAAAGAAGTTCTATCTCCCACTTTGATTAGCAAACCAAAACAAACCCCAGTAATCTCAGTTGTTTGGTGTTCCCAGGCGGCAAGGAATGGGTATGACTTTTCTTGTCCAGAATAGAAGTGTGCTGACCCTGAACTTGACTCAGACATGTTCAGGGGATGGAGTTTCCCTGGCATTTACATCTTGTGTTGGCTGTCATTAGTTTGTACAGCTTTTCAGTCAGATACACAGAACCCTTTCGTCCTGAGCTAGCCCCACAGTCCATTTTAAAATTCATTTTCTAAGAAGCAGCAGCTCTCATCACACAACACCCTTGCAAAGTGATCCTGCCAATATTCATAGTGAGTTGCTTGACCTACAGTGGCAAAATACTTCATGAACCTACTGCTGCTCATCCAGTAGACTCACATTTGGCAGTGATGGATACTGCTGGCAGGCAGTGCTGTTGGCCTAGTTCAGCCATAAAAGAAGGCCAGTTGGGGTGTGTATGTGGTTTCTTCACTACACTGATTAATTTCAGCAGCTTAGATGATACGTGATACTTATGGATTAGAAGCAAAGATGGGAAACGTTTACTTACATTTTAAAACCGCCAAGCCTTAAATATGGGATGAGAAAACACAGAAGGAATCCCAGCTCGGAGGGCAACTTGCTTTTGAAACCACCGCAGACAGAAAGAGGCGTGTGTTTGGACGTACTTATGTACTTGAGAACCGATCAAGAGTAGAGCCCTGTCACACTGCTTCCAAAAAGCTCACAAGGAAGCAGTCGAGCAGCCAAATCACTTCATTCCCTCCCCTGTCCCCCCTTCAGAAACCCTGGCGCACACAGATGATGCGTCTGATGGAAGGATGTCAGGGAAACAGAGAAGCTAGTTTGGCCCTAAAGGCAGGCTCATACACATATTCGATATCTTACTAACCTTTTACTTAGAGAAAGACTCTCAAAAAAATTTTGAAAAAAAGGCCTGGGACTGAGGTCTACTGAACATTTTTGGGAATAAACTCTCTAGGAATAAAGGGTCCTGTATACTTCGGAGTGATGAACTGTTAGGAAAGATAAGGAAAGAATCCTGGATATTCAAACGAACTTTGGTATTTCAGAAGCGCAGAGTATTTGCAGCAGGGCATTGCACTGCAGGAGGCTTGGGTGCATAGGTTCTGTAATGCCCTTTGGATTTCCATGAAGGAAAATCCTGTGAATAGAAACATAAACATGCTCACAAAGGCGCACAAAACATACAACTGAGAGCGAGATAACAAAGAAGCTAGCAATGCTGTAGGTACGCCAGCACCAGCAACAGTGGCATATGCTTTTTTGTTACCATAACACAAAAACATAGGTACAATACTTACATCCTGCACCAGGGAGCCTAAGCCCGATAAGCTTATCCTGGGGGGAGAAAACCAGTACAGAATTTCTAATCTGAATGTAACCTAGACAGGCACAGTATTTGGGATGAACAGTAACGAGGGCGTAACTTTCTGGAGGGGACGTTAGGTTTCAGCCCGAATTGGGGCAGCGAGCGGCTCAGAGCTACGAAAGCTCCTTGCCATGACATGATCCAGACACCAGCCGCTCGTTTCCACATTGCAGCGCTGGGCCTCCCATCCCTGGTCCAGCAATCAACAGCACTCCACGTGGAAACACAGTTATGGGAATTTGTTTCATTAGCCTTCTGCACAAACATTTACACGTTTCCTTCGCACTCCTTTAGTCTTAAAAAAGGAGCTACCGGCTCTAAGCGTCATTGGCATCTCTCCCTCCTTTTGCACTAGCCTATACAGCACAAGATGAGTCACAAATACAATATAATACTTTATATTTCCTTCCAAAAGAGTCTCTGGTTTCTAAAAAGACGGGAAAATGAAAGAGATGGGATTCTTCCCTAAAGTCTTCCTGGATATTTGTTTTCTCTGGATGACTATTTTCCTACATTTCAGGCTTCGTGACCCTCCCCCTCAGCACCTGGGAAGCACATTGTCAACTCTGGAAGTGTTTATTCTCTGTGGATTAAACAGCATTTGCTGGACGGTGATCACAGAAAGTTGTAAAAACAGATGGACAACGATCTGTCCAGACTTCCAGAGCTCACCATGAGAAGGCTACTTACATAAAAACATTTTGCTGAAGGATCAAAGGATTTTCTTTCCCCCCCTCCATACTCAGTTACATGAGGTCTGTTATATAAACATGGGAACACAAAACAACCATCTTAAATAATGCCAAAACTCTGACTTTTGAAACTAGTATTCCAAGTTAGGCTATTAGAATTAATGGATTGGTTTACAAAAAACACACACAAAACCAAACCAATCCTATGCATAATCCTTTTCCTATTTCACCTGCATCTCAAACTGTTTTTCTTCTTTTCTAGATATATCATCACTCCTTGGTTTCAGTGGAAATAGAAAAACTATTTATTCTCACTAGAGCTCCAGATCAAACTGATTTAAAAGTTGACATCAGCATGCTCTCTTGTGCATCAACATAATCAAACCATGTATTATTTAAAAAGCATACAGGCTTCAATCTAGGAATAAGAAATAAACAGCATTTTTCTAGGTGGTGAACTTGACCCTGAGCTGTGTCTCTGACAAAGTCTCGAGGTTAAGCTACATGACAAGGATGAACGTGAATTCCTAGTGTAACACTGCTCCAAGAGGCTAATGTGATGAAGGGGAGATACAGGATGGGTAAGTACAAGGCTGTCTCTGCCTTTGGCTCTAGTGCTCACAATACAGGAACTGTGAGGTCCAAGTTCTCGCTTCCACACTAGGAAGGACTTGGAAAAAACAGAGCAGTTGCAGTGGAAAAGGCAAGAAGGATGATGAAAGGATCAAAGCATTTGCTTCACACTGAGATGCAAGATGATCAATTTATTTAACTCATCAAAGAGATGGTTTAGAGGTGACGATCTCAGCCTATGAATACCCATATGGGAAACAGAAATTTAATAGAGGGCTCTCCAATTTAGGGAAAACAAGTTAGAACCTGAAGTTTGTTCATGTTATAAAATGATTTGCTCACTCTCTGCCACATAATCCTAATTCTATAACCATCTGGTCCTTCTTTACATACTTCATTTGAAAAATAACCAGCAAAACCCAAGCAAAGAACGAAGCAGAACAAAATGGGAAAGTGAATTGATGAACATGCATGAACAGAAATAACACCAGTGACCTAAGCTGCATGCAAATAGTATTTGCCAAGCGCTGACTTCCCTTGCATCCCATGTTCATGTTCTTCTGCTTTCTGTGTTTCTATTAACATTATTTAGAATATTAACTCCCCTGCCAACAAACATTGCCTTTATACCTGTCTTCGTGCAATCAGATTTCTATACTACATAGGAACTAAAGATGAATAGTGCCTGCACTTTGTACACCAGGAAGCTGGAGCTAATCCCTAGCCTGGAGAGCAGCAGTTTTCAAACTGGGGATGGAGGATTGCCACTTTAGCAGCCCTTGAGAGGGTTATAAGGAGACTAGACAACCAGTATTTCTGATCCCACACGTAATGTGGCCTCCCATGCTTTCAGGAATGTTGGGGTACTGTTTTGCAGTACCCATGGTGCACACATCTTTGCACAGGCATTTAACCAGCAAAGAGTTTGGGAAATTTTACTGTACGGGAATGTCATAGTGTTACTGTCCAGAAGGCAGGTGGCAGGAGAAAGACTTTTTGCTTTTTTGCTGCAGAGGAATTTTGTGTAGTGTATTAAAAGGTCTGAGTAACACCGGAAATTTGCATATGCAACTTTCAGTATAAAGTCCATTAATTTTTGATTGTAATTGCTGGGTTTTATTTTTTCTATTTTGGTAGTTAAGCACTGGTCTTTGATGGACAGTTTAAAAATAAAAACATAAGGGAACTCTCGTAAGAGGTTTCAATCTAGATAAGGCAGATAAAGGTTGGGAAAGGGAAAAACCTCAGATCAAGAACAGCTTATTGCCTGGCACGCAAAGTAAGAGCATGATTGTTTGGAGTTGCATGTTTTCTTGGCCCTACATCCTCAATATCATTATGATCTATCCAGAAACATGTAAGGAAGCAGGCAATACGCCAGGCTTTATCACAGGAGAATGCTGAATGCTTCAGTATTAAAAGCCACATGCAGTATAGCTGCATGCTGTACATATTTAATCCACAAGCACCAATACTACGGCAAGCCCTTCTGGACAAGCATTTTTCCTTGTGTGTTTTTCTTTTTTTTTCTTTTTTTTTTTTTAATACATTTAAAGCACTTTTTAAGAGTAATAGTCCTGGGATACATACAAAGAAAAGTATTTGCCATACCAGCGTGTGAAATCCCTGAGCTGACAAGCTGTGTTATAACGCAGAACAGAAGAACACCCCACACTTGACTTACCTAAAGAGCTCTTCATGAGCAGCAGAGTCAGACTCAGAGCCCTTAAAAGAAGGCTAATTAAGAGCTTTCTGTTATGAAAAGTTAGGAACAAACTACAGAGGTACAACAAGGGAGGACAGAGGGACACGGATGTCCAGCCCTCTGCCTGCATGATCCCTGCAGGGCAGCAGGGTGTGGGGAGCCCAGCGGTCGCTCCGTACCTACTCTGAGCCCGGGGCAAGGAGGGTGGCAGTCTCCTCCTTCCCTGTCTGTGCTGTCAGACTTGGAAAGCTCAGGCACTCCCTCTGAATGAATAAAATAACAGCTCTGCATCCAGACACAGGGAGGAATGAAAACAGAGTTCTCTCTCTGAAGGTCCCTCAGCTTCCACTCCATACCATGAGCTGCACCTTGGTGAGACAGTCATGCCCCTGAGAAAATAATAATTAGATGAACATCCTTAAGGAGGAGGAGAGAGATCAACCGCCTTTTTCAGCGGTGACACATATAGAAGATCTCCTCTGGATCGGGCCAGAGCTTTGCTCCTCACAGTCCTTGCCCTGCCAGCCCCCCGTGTGAATGCCCACCCTGTGGCGTGAAATTGGGGCCACTCACTTTCTGATTGACACGTGTGTACACACAGGTGCTCACAAGAAACACAGCATGAGGGAACACGGGCATTCATATAATTACTGATGAGCAGAAGGAAAGTGGTAACCATTTAACCTATGGAAGCTGGGGAGGAGTTAAGCCCGTCTTCCACCTTTCTAATGAAGTAAACAAATCAAGTCAATTCTTCTTTTCCTCCCCATCTGTCTCTGCCCTTCTCTTCCCCACTAGTGAGTAATGCCTAATGTATTACACATTAATACAAGTATCAAATGGGGTCCTTGCCCCTGACAATCAGCGCTCCTCTTGCTCCCTGACGCCGGAAACACGAGATGTTGGCTAACTCTCCTCTTCTTCTAATTTATGGAAAAGAACCACAATGCTGACTAGCAATTATAAGCAAGATTAATGATTTGCCAAGAGACGCCTCTGTACTTTCAACTACCTATACAAAAGCTGCTCTTTGTTTACAGAAAACAAATAGTGTTTTGAGAGAAAATATGACGCAGTTACCAGTTTGGAAATTTTCCCCAGAAAACTACAGGCTGGATATTTTAAGTCAGCACTATGGTAAGCCCTGCTTTGCACTGGGTCTATTTGTGTCAAGTATACAGAAACACCATGTTGCCAGTTAAGCAGCCTTAGTACTCATCAACATTTTACTCAAAACACTGCCATACCAGAAATAGTTATTGGATCAATTAATTGTAAAATCAAGCTAACTTTATGTATTAAGTATCTCTTCTCTGTCACAGCAAATCTTTTTTGGGGAAATGTAGCAGTTTTTGTAGAAAATGGAGAGAACAGCATTGCTGCTTACTATTGCAATGAGGCAAAGTATAGTTTCTTTTCTAAAATTCCCTAGAAAGTATACGCATATGCTATTCAAAATAGAATACAGAAATATTCAAAATAGAAAAAAGACTCATATTCAACAGAATTATACATAATGGGCTCAATAATGTTTAGTTCTGTCAAATACAGATCTAGCCTCCCATATACACATACAGAGGACAGATATTATCACTCTAAACAGGGTCTTGCAAAGAACTGAAAGCTTTCAAGTCCCACTAAAATTGGTTAGAATTACTGGCAATTAATCATATCCTGGAATTATTCCGTGACTTGGAAGAATGAGTAGTAAGACAAAAGAAATACACCCAGTGACTAACATAAAAATATGAATGATTTGTTAATAAAATCAAATAGCTTAACAGGGGATCATGCTTCCTGCCAACATCTTTTTTTTTTTTTTTGATGAAATCTATGAAGGGAAATCACGTCAGGGAGTCACTGTAGGTATTCTCCTTGTGACTACTTACCATTTCCGCAATAAATCTATGCGTAATTTCAGTTTGCTACTGATAGTTTCAGATTACCAGCAAAATGGCGTATATATCACACACCTGCATTTGCTTTCCAACACACACAGTCATGACATCTGAAGACAAACGGGTCTGAGTCTTACGCCTTTAAACACTTCTACCATCTACCTGTGAAAAAAAATCCAAGAATTTGTGCCATTTTACTTTATGCTAGGTACTAAATGCCTTAGGTAGACACGATTTCCTTACCTGTTTCTAAAATGCATCTTTTCCCGTTACTCCGGGTAGTTAAACGAAATACAGTCTAATACATTTTCTCTCACCCAGGTTGTGGAGGAACCACAGTCAGTCGAAACCCGTAAGCAAGGCTGTGACCAGCTCTTGCTTACATGTAATGACCTAGACATCACCTGCGACTCAAGCTAACACACTTTCTTGGAAACCTCACATCCAATGCACTGACTCAGCTCACTGCACACGACTCCGTGCTCCAAGGGCAGCCTCGGTCCTTTTCATTAGCAAGGGGGCCATGTTTATGGGCCAATTTTGTAGGGGTTTCCCCAGGAACTCGTTCTGTCCATGCCCCAAATGAATTGAACATCAGAGAGCTGCAGTTATAAGAGAGCTGAGCTAGAGATAGAAAAGCTTGCTGAGCAGTTCATATACTTCATTTTAAACATAGTTAAGCTCAACTTCTCCTGCAAAAATATGATCAATTACAATACTATAATTGCAGCGTATTTTACAATATTTTGCTGAACTAGGCCTTGAATTTCAATTTCTCATAGAACCTGTTAAAAAGATGGAAGGCCTTTCCTGATAAGCCCATTCAGACATGTCTTGTAAATGACTCCGTTGCTACCAACCGCTACCAACAATAAAGCATTTAAGCAGAAAATGATACTGAAGACAACACATGTTAAATAATGCAAATGGACAAAAAAAAGACCAGAAATTAAAATGTAACCATAGCATTGCAAAAGCTGAGAAAATAGTGACAAGGTATATAAATAGAGAATGAGATTTAATAGTCAATCACAGTGCTGTTTCCAAAATGCAATCTTTTCTTCTTCTTTTTTCCCCTTCTCTTCAACATTTGACCTGCATTTCAAGTAGAGGAGCATGCAGGGAGGGAGTGATTGCTGAAATGAATATTTACACAGCATTAACTGTTATTTTCAAAGATGAAATAATTAGCCTTAAAATCTGACATTTCAGAAATGACAGGACAAATACTGCTGGTTAAAAGTGTTTGACTAAGATAAAACAACTCATGATTATTTTTATGAGCCTTCGAGTGGAATTTGCAGAAACCACAGGAAGTTTGTAGCTGTTTCTAGAGTATGACTTTTGGAAAACTCTGCTTATATGAAATAAACAATTATAATAAATAAAGGCAAGCTGTCTATTTAAATAAATACTTACTTTCATCATCAAATAAAGTCCCTTGACTGAACATCAATCTTCCTTACACAAATGGAAGCATTCAAAACTACTTGCTACATCAGTAAAAGTTATAGGCTACCTGGCCATGGATAGTAAACACACTGTGTTATATTTAAAGTATTCCTTTAAATACTGGGCATAACACTCAGGCACTAAAGAAAGATATTAAGGCAGTATTATTACAGTAGACAGTTTGCACGTTGATTAGTGGAACTGAGCATATTCCTAACTATCCCTATTTCTGTTTTCTGCAAAAGAAAGAGTATTTATGAAAGAAAATCATAACACATGTCACGTATATCTATAATCAAAAGTTCATCTGCATTCCTGTTCCACAGGACAGTGGATCCTTTACATCCTAGCATCTTCAGAAAGATTAATGTTTCTTCTGTAATTGCTCTCTTTCCCGTGCTACAATCCTAAGGCGCTGCCACACACTGGAAATGGCAATTTTAACAGGAAGAGGAAGTGCTACAAATGTATAGGAATAATGGAATAAATTTCACCTGTTGGCAAGCAAGAAGCATTTCTTTTCTGGATGAGAAAAGGCCAAATTTTCAAAAAGGAATCATCTTAGGCTCTACATCTGGGCTATTACCAGCTTCCACTTAATGTGAAACAATTTATACGCAAAGATAGGTACTTCTCTGTGAAAAAAAAACCTACTGCAGAGTTCAATTACCTATATGCATAACCATCTCCTACCATTTCTTTATGCTGGCAAACTTTTTGTGGATTTCGTACACAAAGAGAAATCTGACTAGGAGTGCTGCGAATTTACATAGCTTTTTATCTGTCACCTAAGGACCTGACTATTCTCTCTGCATGAAGCACTCGGTACCATTTATGCATTTGAAAGTTCTTCTGCATAAAGTAAACCAAAAAGAAAAACTATTTATTTCTTTTTTATATCAGTTCTTCTTTTCAAAAGTTTCCTTTTCTTAAGTTTCTATTCCTCACTCTCAATCCTTTCTTATCCTTTTATTTTCACTTATGTCTTTTATCGACTTTCCAGTAAACATGTTCAGGAAGCCTCTAGATAAGATGGTGACAGATCCAGGAGAAATAAAAAATGCATAGCACCAAAGGCAAAAAAAATACATGAAACAACATGAAAACTGCAGAGCAGGCAAACGCTCTCTCTTTTCACAGTTTCTCACAATCAGCTTTAACATAGTTCCCATAAGTAATACTATCTGAAAAACTGCAAAGATAAGGCACAAGCCTTATCATGTAATTAGACAAAATCTTGTAATGCCACAATGTGCCCTAAACGTCCGATGTGACACCTAATAAATATGTGGGAGGCTTTCCATTTACTTCAAAGGTTGCTGGACTAAACCCTGAGTGTGTGGGCTCACTAATGAGCAATCTGACTTGTGCCCATGAGCCAGGCAAAGGATAGCGACAAGAAAATGCAATCTCTACAGCTCATAATTGTTTTGATGCTGGAAAATGGAAAACCACAGAAATAATAAACTGGTCGAGTCACAGCCCACAACACATTTGCTTTTCGTGTATTCCGCTAACCAAAATTTGTGACACCTGATTGGAAGAATAAAAGATTTACAACTGCAAAAAAAATTACACTTAAATTTGCTATCTAGAGGGGATTGACAGCTCATTCACAACCTTAGCAGGAAAAGGCAGTCATTCACACCGGTGTGGAAACAGTGCAGAGGGAGGCACACTTAGGGGCATGGTTACACTGCAGTGTAGGAGAAACCCTGCCACGGTCCTGGAGAGTTCTCCGCAAGCTAATTTAACTTGCTAAGCAAATTATATATAGACCTAATAGGAATTATTTTCCCAAAAGTAACTTTAACCCTCGCACATCCACTGGTAGTATCACTCTAAAGCTTCTTAAAAGCATCAGGTCTTGAAAAGATTAAGTTGAATTATAAACTTGCGATTGGTACTTTGATTTACTTTGTGCTAAAATACAGCCAGCACACAACATTGGCTTTTTACTGCTTTATAGAGTATACAATTACATGAAATACACATCAAACTCATCTAAATAGCTGGCCATTTAACTGTCTGTTTGGAGCAGCTGCACATTCTGTCATCCCGTGTGATCTAAAGCACAGAGTCAGGTCTGGCTGCTGTTTATAATTTAAGATAGGTAGCTCTGAACAACAGGGCCTTTCCCCCTCCTCCCTCCCAAGGAAGAGAAAGCTCTTAAAAGGTCAGGCACCAATGCAGTTTACTGAATAAAGCTCAAGTTTGAAGAATGTGCCTTCTAAAGTGATTTTACTACCTGGGATGTAATGAGTTTTACAGGCTCTCTTTGTTAAATTGCCCTGACAATTTCCATTTCCACTGGCTTCAATCATATTAACAGAAGCTAAAGTTCACAAGTAGTAAAATATTTCAGTGTACTGAGTTGGGTCTCTAAAAAATAGATCACACACTTGACAAACATACAGGACATAACATTTGGCATTCCATTTCATGTTTGGCTTGGCATGTCTCATTTACGGCAGGACAAGATGCCCTACCACACTATCTCATTACTCATAGAAGTAAAACATGGCTACACCAAGGACTTGACAAATCCTATTAGGTACGTCAGGAGGACAAGACTGTCCCAGTGAATTGGTGAGGGAAGGAAAATGGAAATATTGGAGATTCTCCACTGAGGGGAAACATACTTAACATCCTAAGACTCAAACATACAAAATCTGGGTAAAAAGGTAAGAATTGAAACAGGAAATCCCTCACTGAAATGAGAAGAGAGAATGAAAAAGCGAAGATAGCAGCAATAATTCTGCTTCTCATTAGAAGAGCGCGCACACACACACACACAACTCTGCTACTACCTTATTGTGTTTGCCTTTTTAAACTATACAGTCCTTAGGGGATGGGATAGACATTCCTCCATCTTTGGTAACTGTCTAGGGCTCCTTGGAAGGTACTACAATCTAAATAACAATAAGCAACAAATGATAGCTCCCCTTTTTTCAATGCTGAAATAGTTAGGAAAGTTTTGTATAGTTTGCAGAATATACGAAAGAAAACTTCAGTGAATGACTATGTGATGCAATGGAGGAGTTCAAAACGATCTTGCACTAATTCAAAGCAAAAGCTTAGAATGTGCAGAACAAGAGGCTCACCCATGCCTTTGTATTTTGATTTACTATTTTTGCTTCCCAGATGTTTTCCTACATTATTTTCCTAGAGTGCTAAAGCTCTGACTACCCTGTATGATACATCAGTACTATAGTGAGATTTAAAATGATTTATTGTGACTTCAATTGTGAAGTGCAACGAAGAGAAGAGCTGGGCCAAGAAATGTTTTTGCTAAGATGACCCACACTAAGTGACACGTGTAGCAAATGGAGTATCTTGACGTATGTGAAACATCCAACAGCAATCTACAAACTCACTGTGTGAGGGAGTCTGACACAGATCTTTAGGAAGACGGTTAATGGGCTACTGAGGCTCTTCCGAGTCAAAAAGATAAAAGGAAAATCAATGCTCTCAAAACAATTCTAAAACAAAAAACTTGGAACTACACATTAGCATCCAATAATTCTCATAAACATTAATAATGCTGAAGCACCTTCAGATACAGTCAATACTTAACATAAAAAAGAAGTAGTCCTTAAATAAATGCTGTACTCATCACTCATTGCCCCTCCTGAGGCCCAGAACACAGTAACTAGCTTGACAGCGCAGTAGCCTGCTCTGATGTGAAAGATCTTTATTATATATACTTATCTGGCGGCACTGACTGAAGGTGGCAGACAGTATGTGAAGGGAAGATGAGTGCATAATGGGAATACAGTTGCCCAGATCCCGGGAGGAACAAAAACCTGTAGCAATCGAGGTAAATCAAAGCTGTATGAAAAGAAATGCTCAGCTCACTTAGATGCAAATATATCCAGACACCACTATGCACCACCTCTAAACAGTATTGCACATCCAGTATTACTTCCATTGTACCGACAAATGCCTGCCTTCTCTATAATAACGTTCTCTTTGATGTACCTGCTGTGGAAGAGTTAAGGTGTATTTACATTCAATCAACAAAACTTCATCAGCAGAGCAAGATGAACAAAGATCATATCCATAGCAGGCATATGACCTTTTCATCTCTCTCTCCCTGAATGCACGTGTGCAAGGCAGGCAGGCGCGCACATACACACAGGCAGAAACCATACATAATGTCTGAAATCAACTTCTGGCCAAGGCTTCCCAATATTTTCTCCTATGGTAAGTATTTTATTCACTGCAAGCACTGAATTTTAATCTGTACCATCTACAGAGCTATGCACAGAGTTGGTGGTCAAGTAATGAGGGAGAACAGAAATCACATTTGGTCACTTAAATCGCTTATTTATTAAACTACTTATTTACTAATTCACAGTATTAAGCCAGGACGTGGCTTTCTCATCAAAGACAACCAAGATTAAGCCTGTGTATATTGCAGGACTTTGGCCCAAGAACAGGTATTGCACATCACCCACTTTACAGAAACCACCTACACGCCTATTTTTCTCTGAAAATAGATTCAGCGATTTGAGGTAGTTTACTCTTCAGTAAAAGAAGGATAAATCACCAATTTATTACTTTGAAATAATTTGTTGATGTGTTAGAACCTTTACACCTTTTCACAGTTACTCCCTGATCTGATCTGTCTTTCACCATGTAGAAATAAAATCTCTACACTTAAAGTGAGCGGTAGAAGTTAATGACGCTCTTGGTGCTACTGTTTCATCTTGAACAACACACGATTTAGCACACAGTAATGGTCTGACAGGGCGCTGGATGGCCAACTTTGGTCAACAAGGCTTTTTTTTTAAACTCTGCAGTCTGTAAGAAGCTATCAACCTCTAATTTGCAACAAGCAGATTAATTGAGGGTTTCTACTTTGTTAAGACTGTTTTTGGAAACTCTAAGCTGGCTTAAAACAGCTAAAATATTTGCCTTAACGTACAGTGCTTATATAAATCAGATGCAAAAGTGGTTCTTGAAGAAACTGCTGGAACCTTACCAAGGATTTAGGTCCCAACATGCCTGAGTTGCACCTCCTTTCAACTCTTCAGATTTGTGAGGGAGGAGATGGTTCATGGATTCAGTGGGCATCACTGACTGTGGCTGATAATTTGCCACAGATAATTTGCTAAGTGTTGCCCAGAAGGCCAGACTGTTAGATTTTGTTTTCAGCTTAATGGGCCAAGCTGACCCCTGGGCAGGATTCTGTTACCTCACCTTTGCCGTTGGGCTTCAAACTATCCACACTAGGCATGCAGGGCCCCCACTGACAGACACAAGAATCTTGTGGAATGTTTTAAAAGGGATATTTTCCTCTAGCTGGGACTTGAATTTTAAAGGCAAATCTGACCCCTCATTCCTAAATTCTTCCAGAATAAAATCTTGTGCCACAGCATTAAGGTTGGTTAATAAAAGCAAGGTCCATACAAAAACAATGTTTGTTGTTTGTTTCTAAAGAAAAAAAAAAGGTTGTTTTTTTGGTTTTGTTGTGGTTTTTTTTTTTTTAACCAATATGTTAAGTGGGCGTAGTCACATTATTGATGACCAAGCAGAGCAATATCAAAGATTTGAGGGGGTTTTGGCCAAATACATACTACCTTGCATTACTTTTTTTAAAAACAAAAATTAAGAACAAGTGCTAACAGAATTAAAATTAAAAGATCAGAGCACATTTGTTGATCAAAAACCCCCAATATATTCCACTTCTGCTGCAAAAGAAGACAATAAGCACAGATGAGGCAGCAAAGTATTTTACGTAGATGGAATATCAGCTTCATATCAGCAGGAGGCCAAAATCTTGAAACAATCCAGCACATCTTCCTAACAGAAGACTTTGTATTCGAGTATTGTACACTGAACGCATCTGTTAACTTTGGGTCCAAAATATAGGTCTGTATTCTAAACCAGTAAACTTCAGAACCACAAATCACTACTATACAGCTCTGAGCAATTTTATCAGTAAACGTGATTAGAAGTGGTAGTACCAAGAAGGCTGAGGGTGAACTAAACCATCCAAACTTCCACATTTGAGCCCCTGCTCACAAAAATCGAGTTCTGTCTTGAAACAATTTAACTCGATTCCCCGAACAATATTTGTATATGTATCTGTCATCTGGATATTTATACTGGGACAGCAAGATTTCATAGTTGTCTAAATCAAATATTAGACACAAATATATCTCAAGAGTGCATCTCTCAAGAGTGCCAATTTGAACAGGGTAGATCATTCTCTTAGTAAGTATGTTTTGCGTGTCTCAAGGTTTTTCTCAACGTAATATTTATGGGAACAGTAATTCTAACAAAAGCAGCAAACACCAAACAGCCAAAAACATGAAAGGAGAAGTAGTAAAATACCCATTTGCTTCTTACAGATCTATAACTCAGGCCTGTATTTCTCACCATTCTATCTTCATGTTAAAACTTTTTAGCAGTGAAATATCTGCATAGATAATACAAAGTTGTTGGTGGGTTTTGTTTAAAAATAATCTTAAAGGTAATAAAAACCTGCCAACCCCATGGAACCTAATCCTCATTTCTTAAAGCATGTGAGATTTTATCATGATTGAAGTAAATGTCCCTTAGAGCAAAAATACCAAGATTTAATATGTTAGAAACTGATCTACCCTCTACTGGCATTTTCTAATTTCCACTTTTCTTTGTGAAATGCAGCATCTTAGAAAGCATTTAAAGTTCAGAAGCACAGATATCGAACTTACTTTCTATATCTCCTATTTAGCTTACTATATTTTTGGAATTGTACACAGATGGAAAATAAGCTCTAGGACACTGGGCAAGACTTTTCTAGCACAACTCAAGATATTGAGCCATCAAATTTACGGTGCTAAACAAGAGCCAACCAGTTGATATAATCGCTAAAGACAAGCCGAAGAACAGAACTTTAGCTGTGACCATTTGCAAACACTTGGAGGGTCATTTTAAAACTTGCACTTATAAAATATAACATCTGCATTTGACTCAAAACCTGGTAAAGCGTTCTGAGATTTAAGAGAGCACATGAAATGTAACAGTTCAACATGCAAGACAATGTAGTTTATACACTTGCTAAAAATAAGAGTTTCTGGTGCAAACTCCAGGGTGCTCATCAGTTGACTGAAAGGTGGTAAAATATACATATTAGGCAAGGTACTGCCCAATTGAGAGATGGCACTACAGCATTGCAAAGACCTTCTCTGAAAAATAACGTACAGCTCTCCTCAACCACATTTCAGGAAAGATTGATTGTAAGCGGAAAAGCTACAGAAAAGGGATACTGATCAGTGTAATATCACAAGAAGAACTGGTCTCTCCTAAAAACACCACTTCACTTTGCCCATCTCGTGCAACATCCAGATGCAAGCCAGCTTGGATCCAAAATTCACATAACTGCAACAGGATGGTGATAAGTGTGCAGGTATACCTCAAAAAGAATGCGGTGTATTTGCAATAGCAGAAGTAAGGATGCAATTGGGATATCATTTTGCTTTACAAATGCTTCATGTGCATTGACAGAGGTGGAAAAGACTAAAATTAAAGGACTGCACTTGCATGGGAACAAAGGGGGATGTTACAGAAGGAAAACCATTTGTTGAAGGCAAAGATCACTATGAAAAATTTCCAGCATATTATGTGAAAGACTGATGCAGAAGGGGTTACCAGCAAACAGGCAATAAAGAGTATTTACAGGTATCACTCAATGCCTCATCTGATTTATGGACCGTTAAGACGGGGTGACAGAAGGGGGCTCTGTTTTGTGAGAGGTTTTCATCACAGTATGAAGTGTTTCAGGTCTCAGCTACTAAAAGTTCAAAAGAACTCTGACCAAAGAAATGGAGAAACCGTAAGTAAAATCCAGTATAAAGGATAAGATACTAGATGATGCTCCCAGGACAAAAGTGCCTAAGTTGCTACTTTGTCAGACCATGTCCTTTAGATAAGCCTGCACCAGGCTTCCCAGATGTCTTGCGATCAAAGAGAGGCAGTACAATAGTCACTTACAGGAGTGCAGAGAGGTGCCCTGGTAACTAATCTAATTGATGACTGACATAAAATGTCCAGCCTCTCAATGTACTCCGGTAAGCCAATCTGGAAATTACATATATACTCAAGAGAAGCGAACAGCATGCAATAGCGCAATCATGCAAGATGAAATTATTTATTTGAACTTCAAGCAAAGCAGAGCCTGCATCCAACACTCCTTTTTAACATAGAAAGCCTGAGTTCAAGAAGAATTAGAAGACTGATCATACAAGAGAGAGCCATTATGTATTTCAGCTAATGAAATTTTTATTCTGAAAGGGAAACATTTCCATTACCACAGACCCAGCAGCCCCAGGAGGGAGGGCAAGGCAGCGAGACCCCTGCGACCCCATTACAGACAGATTTCCACTTGGTTTGGAGCAGTTCTAGCTCTTTTACCAAACCCACCATGTTACTACTTAAAATGTGCTGTACAGTAAGAAGGCAGTCTGATGTGAATTAGGTCACGCTATTAGCAGTAAGTGACCTTTCACTGATGAACAATTTTTAAGCAAGGGAAAAGATTTTTTGGAAGTTAAGACACTGAAAAGATCCTCCCTGCACTGACTCTACATGCTACTTTATGCTGCATCACTCTAATAAAGCAACAGAACTGTATAAATAATAGTCCCAGTTCTCTATAACAAGCTATAATTGGAGTAGGTGACTAGGAAAATGTTTAGATAAATGGTGGGATCACAACCTTCTATGCAAAGTGGACAAATAAGTTATGGAAATATCTGGGAAACCCTGAGGCTGTGTAGCTCTACTTCAAGCCACGGGCACAGTTAAAGCAGACAGTAAATCACTAAATTTCATCTCAGACTTTACAATTTTGTTGTTGTTTTGGTTTTTGCCAGTTTTTGCTGACAGACAGAAAAAATACTGGCTGAATGCGACCAAGATTTAATTTACCTCCAATTTCCTTCCTATTTCTACAGCACATTCCTAAAAAAAACCACACAGCATTTTATTCCCAGTGCTTAGAAGAATTACTAGTAAATAGTCCCACTCCAACAGTACGTACTATAAAAATACCACTGTAATACTTTTTGCTACTCATGAGAATTGCATTACATTATAAAATTTTCTCAAGAATATTTCTACATGATCATCTATAAATGTACTCATACATTTATATAAATATAGCTACTTGAATACTTACCAACTCTGCATGCACATACTAAAAAAACATGTCCATATACAGAGAGACACAACTGTGATACTGCAGTGAAACAGTATCATGTATTACTGAGTGGGAGAGTAAAGTGGTAAAGATACCTTTGAAGATGGGGAAGCCTTTCTTCAAGGTGTCTTCTCTTTCTTTACCTGTCTATCAGCTGCATTTAAGAACCAAGAATGATTTAACTGCATGAAGAAATGTTGTCTGAGGCACAGATTTCAGTGACAACTCTCAGAAAGGTATGTCCACTTGTTCTGAGGAATTCAAAGTCAAGCTTTCCAGCACCAAGCCTTAACTATCCTAACTCCAAAATTTTCCAACTTTAAAATGAAACATCTCATACTCCCTTTCTTCACTGTTTCTTTTCCTTTTTGAATCTTGATAAAAATATCAAGATTGCAGATGACTGATGAGTGGTAATTATTGAACATACCCCACTTTGTTACTTAATGGCACCCAGATAAGCAAAGTTATATCCATTCTAACATGGGGAAAATATACCACCTATCAAATATTATGAAAATCCTTCCTGTGTTCACCATAGGGAGGTCCAACTTTCCCAACGACAAAAATGCATTTACAGCTGCTACACAGAAGTTTTCATTGTTCTTCATAGTTTTTGAGACTGCAAAGATATGAGGCGCAGTATAGGAAGTGTTGTACCTCCATTACTGCAGTATAAGGGGCGTCTTTGGTAGATGTAAACCTCCCAGAGGTCCCCAGGACATACCTTTGTTTAGGTTTCTTGAGAATCAAAGACTCCTTCTGCCTACACAGCTAGAGAAACTGGCAATTTAAGGTCCCTAGGTTCTCCCATATGTCCACCATTTTGGACTATGGCTCATAAAAGGGTCGTTTTCCTTTGTGCGCACTAGGGAAAGCAGAATACCATTAACATAAGTCCTTCCTAAAAAAGGATTCATCTACGCAGCATGAGATCCGCTGCAGTCCTTTCCTCCTTTTAGATATGAAGGTGCATGCTGCAGCATTGCTGGTAACATCATGCCCAAGCAGTGAGCACAAGATACAGTGAGCACAGCGGTACTTACAGTACCTGGCAAAGGTACTGTCCTCAAGCCGGCTGACAGAATTGGCCAGACGTTGATCTACTGGTGAAATTAGTTTCAGGTATTGTTCGGCCACATGACAGACACTAATTTGATCCAAGATTTAAGGAAAGCTGGGACCAAACGATCCCAGAATCTAAGGTGGGCATTTGTAATGCCTTATTTATGCACAGATACTGGATTTTCTAGGGTGTACTTCCTTTTGACACAACATTGAAAATATGTCCTCATATTCGGGGTTGTACTTTTTTCACTTGCTGTTTTAAAGGAATAGTTATGTTCCTTTTTTTAACACTTCAATTATTTTGGGGTACATTTTTTCTAAAGCTGACAGTTCTTATTTAAAAAAATGATCTTCCTAGGTTTAATCAGATATGTGCATTTATCCTTGTACAAAATGAGGTACACCTTACAAAATATCCGATATCAGCTAAATATACTCTTCCTCTGTGTTTCCATTTTCCTGTTTGCCAGGCTGCAGCACTACGCAGCATTAGCAATACTCATGTCCAGCATATTGATACAAAATGACCCTCTAAGCTTCCTATCAGCTGTGCTCTCATATTACAGAAACACTTTACCATGCTTCATGTTCATTACTTAGCAACTGCTCCCTGCTTCTAAGAACCACATCCTTATTTACACATGCACATCCTGGCACATCTTTCTTAAAAGCGGAAAAAGAACAGGGATTAAGGGAAGCTATGATTGCATTTTATAAAATCGTAAGTGGCATGAAAAAGATTCATAGGGAACAAGAGCCTTCTGTCTCTTCCAATATAAGAATTAGCAGGCAATCAATGAAATCAACATCGCAGGCTTAGAGCAAGCAAAGGAGATGGTTCTTCAAAGAACATATAGTTAAACTGAAGAATTTCTTAGGGGAGGATGTTGCACTGACAATGTTTTAAATATAAAAAAGGCGGGATAAATTCT
Organism: Dromas ardeola; assembly: GCA_013398915.1. Lineage (NCBI taxonomy): Eukaryota > Metazoa > Chordata > Aves > Charadriiformes > Dromadidae > Dromas > Dromas ardeola. Next base: position 160,284 of record VYZM01011634.1, on the reverse strand, counting down.
TTATTTGAGGGTGAGGAGGCAGTTCTACAGAAGGCTATTCAATACAAGCTCAGGAAACCCCAAACTGCAAATTGCTAGAGGCTGTGAGACTACTCTGGGGAAGTATCCTCAGACACTTGACTAGTCCTTGTACTCCTCTGTTGGCAAGTGCTATAGCGCACTGGCAGAAAGAGAATATGATGTCAGGGGGACATTTGTTCTGGCCCAACATGACCAGTTTTACATTCTTATATCACTTACATTTTTTTGATCACATCAAAGTTAGTCAAACATGACTGCACGTAGAACTCAACCCTTCATGTCACCATAACCTCCCTCTTTGAACCCAAATAACCTCCCTTTTTGAGCACAAATACATAAAGGGAAAGTCCAAGGACTAAAAAATTCAATGAGTTGCCATCATGACTTAGTTTGTTGCATGTATCATGAGGAGAGCCTAATCTGATAATTTTATACAATGGAAAAATAGAGGGTTTTTTCCAGTGGCAAAAATTATCATTCATTAGTGAACAAAATTGCATCGAAACCCAAATTTATTTAGATTACAGCCAAACCACTCAGACATGTTGGTTGAATAGGAGACATTCATTAATAAGGAAATAACAAGCAGAGTATTCACTAATACAGTAACATTTAGATATTCAGAGGGTGATGCATGTGTGCACAGGGAATATCTATGCATATTACTAGTAGATTTCTGTTTACTGGCAGAATATGCACCTGTGTATTTCCAGGCTGATGAGTTGTTACACAGGCACTCACATCAGCTCTGAAGAAATGCTAAAGTTTGCACACCTGCTTTCCAAATCAAACAAAATAATCTGAAAGTGGCCTGATTTTCACACAAATCACATTGCTTTACAGACTCTGTGTCTCGGTCCAGACTAAGTGGTACCCCAAAAACCATGCACATATCCTCGTGCTGGTGGTCGTGTGAATCATCTCCTCCTCCTCCCGAGGAAGCATGCTAGATACAATGATTTTTTGTTTCTCACCTTACAAAAGCATTGTCCTCATGCTGAGCTACAGAAGAACATGATTAAATGGTATGTCACGAAAGAAAGGCTACGTCCATTTTCTACCACAGTAATATTTTCTAAAACCACAGTTTTTTGATCATTTCAGAGTGCACTGGGTTTTTCCTGGTGAGTAAAGATGTGCTTACTGAATTTAGAACATAGTTTCTCTCAGTCTGAGCTGCAGATTCCCAAGCTGCATAGTTGTGGTCAGATAACTCCTCCGTGGGGCGTTTGGAGTTTCCTGAGTATGGAGGGGGAAAAAGAATGAGTCTGACTCCAGTGTTTAACTCATTTGCAGGACTCAGATTTCCTGTTCTGCAAACATAAAGGGTTTGCAAAGAGTGTGTAAGAGCTTCCAAGATGTATAGCTATGTGAGTGCTAAAGATAGGGAGCCCCATTCTTCTCTCCGGCTTAAATTGCCAAAGCTCTGTGGATTTCAGCTGTATTATTACCAATTCAAATGTGTTCCAAGTCAGAGGAAAGTCGAGAACAATGTGTATTTATGAAAAAAGGCCAATTCTTGTTTGGCTGAAGTTCATAACCCGAAAAGAACCCAGTAATTCCACTATTCTCCAGTCTAAAAGTTGGCTACATCTTTCACTTATCAGCATCTGTTCTGTGGTGCAGGGCATTAGTAGCATGGAGGTGGATATATTTACTGATTATTTACATTGCAATTTTCAAAGGCAGAGGAATGTTTTAATCTTAGATGGAGTTACAGAATGAAAAAATTCAAGTCAATCTAGAAACTAAAGCAGCGCTTGAAAAGGGAAGTAAAATACCATGGCAAGGTCTATTTGAGGTGATAGCTAGAGAATAAACATGATTGTATGTGCCGTAAAATTTTCTAAGCTAACTTAGTGGTTAAGAAAGGTGCTGAGCTAAGATTTTTGGGAACAAAGGAACACAGCACTGACCTAATTCCTCTCCATTAATCAACAGTAAAGTCCCATTCACTTCTAGAGAGCAGAATTATGCTAGGTTAAGCACTTCTGAAAACCCCCAAAGAAATTTTTGTATATAAATTTGGCAGGTGTGGTACAGAACTGTCGATGCACACCCCCTTTCATACTGACCTATATGTTTTTAGGAGCAATACATGCAAGTGTGAAAGGACAGTTGGATTTTTATATTCCCAGGATTACTTGATGTTCTGCTTTCAAGAATGGAAGAATGGCTCCAGCTAACACATTCTATGTTGGATTGTGAACATGCATCTAAAAGTGGGAACAGGATCATAAACTCATTTTATATTTGCTACCATATAGTTCTCAGGTAGAAGCATGAAATTTTCCAGGCTAGATGAGGCTATGAAGTCCTCCCATTAGGGTCATGTATATTTGCTATCACCCCAATCCATCACATTAGCTGTTTCTTACAAAGCTGCTCACTGCTTTAGTCTTGATTGTCTAGGAAGCTCATAAGACATAATCATCTGCTACTGCAGATTTTATGAAATATAAAGTTACACTTTGCTATAGCACATCTGTTATTTGAATCCTGCATTTAGAGAGTGTTTCATCTGGAAAAAAAACTTTCAGATTTGGAAAGGCATATCTTCCTAAGATTTCCTAAGAAATTCTGTGATAAAACCTGATGCAAACAAATAATTTAGGATCTCTTCAATGTCTTTAGTTCACCAATCACCATCCTTTAAGGAATGAAAAAATATCCTGCATTTACAAACCGTGCATTTAAGGTCCAGTGCCAGCTGGAAAACTACGATTCCCCATTAGAAAAGTGAAAGACAGTTTATGCAAAACAACACAGGTAATCAGGAGAGAGAGGATGAGGAGGGCATGGCTTTGATAAGCGGCACTATATGAAACTATTTGGCTTGTGGTTATTCCTTCTGTAGAACTCCTTTGGTATGGTTGACTTGGTACAAGAAAACTAATGAGAGAGACACTGGCACCTGTAATTTACAAATCTAAAATGAACCACCTTTCACTGCTTCCAAGCTATAATTTTTCATTGTTATTTAACCCAGGATTGTTACGGATTGGTCAGTCAGTATGTGCTGTGCATAAACACAAGAAAAGATAGTTAACATTTTAGGAAGATAAAAGGAGTGTTCACTGCAGAGTGCTCCACAAACACACACACACAGTTGTGCCAAACGTCTCTGACAAGTGGTGAAGCAGCAGCCCACGCCTGGCTCTGCAATTCGTTTGGAACGACGTGGAAGGTGGCCAGAGTCAGCAAAGGACAGTTCTCAGCTTCTCCTACGTTGCTGAGCACGCTGGGGTTTCCAGTGTCACCAAACCCTGTTCTAGCAGCAAACGAAGAAAATAATTTTAAAGAGCCAATAAAATATTTTGCTTCATAGAACAGTTTGCTTCGGGGGGGGTGGGAGATCAGATAATTAAAGAATGGGGTTAAAATGAAGCCTGGCAATTTCAATACTGAACTCTAAAAATCCTTGCATCCTGCTTTGGTATCAGAAGCAAAGTTAACTCAGTCAATAAGGCTGCTATCCACAAATATTGTCCAAGAATGCAAAAACAGTACCCTGAAGTTTGGTTAGCTAAAATTTTCAGACATTTCTATCATGAAGTAAGAATCTGCTTGTGAGATTCAGTGTATAAGATGTTCCCTGTATAGGCCATATATCATATTTTTTAAGTATAGCATTTTTATTAAGTATTTTCATGAACTTCTAAACTGCAAAATACAGAGAATTATAATTTTCAATTAAAAATCTAGATTAAAAAAATATTAGGATGAAGGGCTCTCACTGGAGAGTCTTCCATTTTCTGCAGTTTCCATTTTAAGGAACGGCCCTTCAGCGTATTGATATATGACAGAGAAAGAAGTAATTTAAAAAGAAGATAAAATGAATCTGAAAAATGAGCAGGCAGAATGGACTTATTTGGTCAGCTGACTCATACCTGAGCAATTCCTGAAACCTATGCAAAAGCCTGGAAAATAAAGAAGATTCTTCTGTGGGATTTTCTTTTCCATCGTCCTTGGAGAAAAACTGTCTATTTAACTACAGACCAACCAGCGCTCTGTTCCTCTTCAGAAGCTCTTATGCTTGGCTGTGTTCTGTGGGAAACAGCTCCCTTTTATGTTTCACCTAGATGGTGATTACTCCCTGTATTTAAGCTTCTGCATGATGGAGAGATGAGAAAAAATATCACACAAGAAGCAAAATCACATTCTGTAATTCCCTTGTCAAGCAAAACACATCAGAGCCTTATCGGCACAGTCCTTTTTCAGAACCAGCCTCTTCAGTGTACCCTCTGGATGGCAATTACTGCAGCAGAGTAGTCAAGAAACGTTCCTTGGATTTAGACAACTGCCAACGCTGATTAAATATTTCTTCAGTGTCCATATTTCTTGCACAGGTGCTGAGGATGTCTAAATGCATTATATATAAAAAAAAGGAAAGCCCAGAGAAGATATGCATCATCAAATACAAATAAGCATCATTTTTTAATCCTTAAAAATGCACTTGGAATCACAGCAGGATTGAAAACCCATCCTTGGTGAATGCGTTTGTTTCAACATTCTTGATGGGCTAATCGATATTAAAGAAGCTATTACATACTCTCTGCAAGAACCTATCTTTGCCTGAACTTCCACTTGACATGATCTTAGAGCAGACTAGAACTAGACAAAAAAGATGGTAGAAAGGACCCAAAAATGTCCATGAATGTATAAACTGATTCTACAATTGTAAAGTCCACCAACTTCAGGTGGACACAAGTTCAGACCCTCCAATTTATTTAGACAACTAACTTCTATTGATTCTTCAGGTGATTTAGACTCTTCAGCATCATTAAAAGTTTACATCTAAAACAGATTAAGAAGTGTCATCATGAACATGTAATTCAGGGTGAAGGACTACTGCAAATCCCAAGAATAGATGTGCCTACAGATTTCATTAGAGCATTGATACTTTTTCCATGTGTACTGTCTTCCTTGCCTACTTATGTCAGCCAATTCCCATATTACTAAGATTCTCCTTATTAATTTTCCATGTTCCATCTATAACATTTTTTCTCGAAAATGCATGAAAGGAGCAGATGGAAAAACTGAAACCAATATATAAACCATGCACATAAGCATTGTCTTTTCTGTGTTGAGCTTGTGTAGTCCCTAGCACAAAGAGACAACCAAATCAATAATTCCTGTATCAGTTGTGCCGTTTTTAGTAGGAAAACAGAAACAAAAAAACACCCAGACTCTACCAGCCTGGACAAGCAGGCACTACAGCTGTACAAATGAATCTGTATGTCTGAGTTATTTCCAAAGGCAAGCAGGAAGCACATAGTAAAATAAGCCAGGGCAGCTGAGAAACCATCACTCAGCAGATCCATTGCATTAATTTTTATCAATAAATGAAGCGATTAATAAGGACTTTGGAAAACAAAGGACAACTTAGATGAACTTCATTGAACATGGGACAATGGCAGTAATCAAAACTTCTGCTTTGAGTACCTGTGTAAGGGAAATGCTAAAGAGATAAGGTGAGAACACACGCGTGTACGAGAGCCTGGATCTCATGTGGCCGTGAGAGTCCTCATCCCACCGAGCAGGCGGCCACCCATGGGCCCATGAGACCTCACCTCCCAGCCACCACAACTACCTCTGCAGGCATAATACTGCTGTTCCTCTCCCTCAGCTGAATCCCCTCCTGACTACTTTGCATCAGGCTGAGCAGCATCCAAGAGAACAAAAAGAAGGATTCAAACACATTTAATGGTGTTTTTCCCTGAGTAGGATTATGGTGTGTATTAGCCTCGACAGAACAAGTTTTCCAACAGTGATGGGACTTGGAGCACCGATCTACCAGAGTCTAACCTTCTTCCAGAGGCAGAACTCTGAAACAAAATCAGCCAAAAAGGGTGTCCAAATGCTATAAAAATGAGGGAGGTGGCTGTATTTAAGCATCAATAAAGGGAGTATATTTTACTCAAGTATCCACAAGATACTTCTGTTTGCCAACAGGGGTGGGGGTTCAGTTCTGCTTTTTGTTTTTCAAAGAAGATTCCTGGATTTCTATGAGAAAAATTATATTGTGTTAAAACTGAGAAAGAACTTCTCTTTCCGAGCAAGATTTCTCTCCAGGAAAACATCCCAGACTATACCGACACTTCAGCATACTTTCTCTCGCTACTGGAGAAGGCCAGCGCATAGCAAAAGCTGGCCAATGCCTCTTTCACCTTTACTCAAAAGCATCCATAACTGGACTGAGATTTTTGACATTTGCTGAACCCATGTTACAGCATTCTTCTGGCCCTCTGCACAGGGCAGTTTCACTCCTTTGCAATGCAGAACAGAAGATATAGGACACCAACTATATTTTTTCAAGGTATTGCATGCAGAAGGTTTAGGCAATTTCTTCACATTTACTCTTTTTTCTTTTATTTCATTTGATAGCCACCATTCACCACTAATTAAAGCAGTCCTTGAAACAAAACTGCTCTGAATAAACTTCCAGAAGTGGAGGCTAAATTCTTCTTTGGCCTCTTTCTTCAAACAACTTCTGAGCCCTCACTGTTAATTCAGACACTGGCAGGTAACATTGTCTTTCAATCCTGTTATGCAACTTGGCTTCCAACATCTGCAAGAACTAACATGTTTCTCCAGATAGATTTGCTTTCCCAGGCCCTGCCTTCTCAGCAATGTGAGGTACTTTGTGTAGAGTCGTCTCAATTTCCTTTGAATCCTCGTTTTTCTAAATACTTTGATTTTTTTCAGAGATAGGAAAAGTCAGTTGTATATTTATCTTGAACTATCAAACGCACTAAAAAGAACCGATCTGGGATTCCAGGCACCATGGTTAAATAATAAAAATACAGTTAGCCTTATGCAAACAAAAGTGTACACATCAGCCGCCTCAAAATCATGAAGGGCAAAAAACTACTCCCACCACAGATTCCCCAGAAAACAAACCTCGGTGGTTGGTACAGCCCTTGCCACTCTGAAAGCATCAACCCTTGCTTTTGGCCCCAGAAAACACTGGACAATCCAAAACACAGTATTTTAAGTCACCTTCCGTGTTGGTATTTCCACTCATGCAATTGTTCATTGTTCTGAATGACGAGAATACCAAATATAGATTTATCTTTTAATCCTATCTTTAAATCTCTACTTTTAAATCTACAACCTTATAGATTTTTGTAGTTAGAGATCTACTCCTCCCTGGAAATGGCTATTTGAGATCAACCACTAGGATAAAAAGATATCTCCTGTCTTTGGTTTCTTTTTCACAGCTTGACTAATACATGAAATTGCCTATATTTGAACAAGGAGATGCAGTATATCTGAGAAATAAAATAGCACAGTCCTTAGTTGGTGTTCACATTCTTCAGCTTGCCATCTTTTATCCATTCGAAGCAAATATTTTTTATCTCCACATGTCAATAAAAACTTAAGAGCCAATAAAACAGCATAGCTTGCATTGCTGGGCACTGTTAAACAGAAATACAAGGATGACTTCCAGCTACTTTTAGGCACAGTCAGTGTAATTCAGTAGAAGGCAAAAGAACCTCATTTAGCACCAAGGATTTTTTTTTTTTCGTAAAAAAAAAAAACCCATATGTTTGTAGTATGATATTGTTGAAAAACAAAGGTTTAAATCACCAGTATTCCTTTAAATGGGAATCTTCAAATGGGATGTTTATTAATTGATTTTTCTTTGGTTTTGTTTTTACTCTTTGAGCTTCTAGGCCAGCATCATTTCTGCAGAGACTAAATCAGGCAATATTAAGGGCTTTTTGTGATTCTAGGGCAAGGCATTTTGAAAGTACAAAGCAACAGCTATTTTTGCTGGTCGACACAGTCTAGAGCCCAAAGGCACGTGATTATGCCTTCAGAAAGGCAACAGCCAGAGCACATGACGGTCATTTACTATAACCCCTGTCTCCTCGTCAGCCCCTTTGCTTGGGGACAAAGGACAATTCCAGAACCAGAGTATCTGAGCTCACCGCGCTTGCTACAAGATGTACAGCAATGGCTCCTGCAGCCTCTCTGAACAACAGACGTCAGTCACCTCCAGACAACCTCCAGCAACTATTCTTTCAGCAACCTGCTACACTTCCATTATGTCCTCAAAATAAAAAGACAGGAGAAGCCAAACCAAGGCAGATCAATCAAACTTTCCTTATGTTCAGTCAATCACTCCTTCAGAGAAGCCCACCAGGCACGTCAGAAAAGAATAACTATTCCAAGGCTAAGGAACCAAATGAAGACAACTCCAAGGCAAAGAAAACACAACTCTTTCACCCTGCAGTCAGGATAAAGGCATTTCCAACCACTCTGCCACCACCGCTCTCCATCTTATAACCCGCTCCAGAGCGGGCAGAGAGTATCAGGGCAGGACCCATCACATGAGACACAGCTCTAAAGAACAGAGACAAACCATAGGATGAATAAGGTGCTGGAGCCAAAGGACAAAAAAACCACTGGACTAAGCGATCCAAAACCTTAAGAAAAACGGGAGCAAAGCAAACTCTTGGAAATTTAACCCAACAGCTCAGATAATCCTGTAATAACACAGTTGCTCTTACCTTTGCCATCTGTGCCTGCACACCATTTGCTTTGAGAGATGCTACTGCTTTCTGTGCTGCTGCCGGACTGTCGAAATCTACAAAACCGTAACCTGAAAAATAAACAGATAAATAGACATTTCCATTATTATCCATGTGTATGCACATAGATAAAGACTTCATTTTTATAAAGAGGGAAACCCTTCCCACTCTCTCACATTGTCTCATAGTCGTCTGGTAGCACTGCCACCATCATCAGCCATCACACTTCTATTTCTCACACCTTTCCTCCTAAACCTAGTGGGGTTTAAGGAAATGCGATGACCTGAAGCTTCCAAGTACAGGAAGACGTGCAGCAGACGGAGAGAGAAGGCAGCTCTTTGTCTGTCCTAACAGATAGAAGGTCCCTGGCAGCAGGAGGGGTTCCTGGCTCACAGGGCTCTGGTGCTGCCCCATCTCTTCTGTAAGAGGAGGCAGCAGTATGGCCTTCCCTGATATACAAAGCTACGGCTTGCAATGGCTGGTTTCATGAGAAAACAACACCCTCTCCCCCTCCCTTGAACCCATAGGATGTTTAAGCTTCAGAAGAGGAGGGCAGCAGGTCTCTGCAGCAGGCTGGGGCCATCTGTGTAAGGGCAGGGAGCACAGTTTTCCAGCAGGTGGGAGCAATTAATGGAGAAATGGCAACCTGCACTCTACAAGTGACTGCCAGATAGCTCTAGAAGATGGTAAGATAATAAAGTCAAAGCCTGGTTAAACCACATCCCTTTCATCTCGCTGCCCTCTCTGCTTGAACAAGAGCCAGGTCCCTACTAGGAACTGCTTCAGGGTATCATCTGAACAGCAGCTTAGTGAGGTTAGATCTTAGGGATTGGCAAGGGATAATCAGCTGCTTTTAAGTGGCTTTCCTACTCCCAGTATTTGCATTAGTTTAGTTTATTAATCAGCCAGTAACTTCCTATCTTCTCTTCTTCCCTCTCCATTTTTTTCTTCCTTTAACCAGCAAGACTGGTATGTTCAAGTAAGAACAGTGCTGTTAAGCTCCTACTGGATATCAACAACTCTGGAAGTATTTTTATTTTCCTAAAGATATAAAGGAGGGCAAAGAGGACAAGAAATGGACTTTCCACAACTTCTAAGCACTTAGCTATCTCTGATCTTCAACAGCATTCAAACATCTTGCTCATAAAGACTTCAACAGAGTTAGGAAGACTTAAAAATCTCGCCAAGCACCTATTTAGGCAGCTGCATATATTTCACAATCCATCCAGGAATCCTCTGAAAACCTCAGCCTATATCTTATTAAGCTATTACAGTGCAGGTAGGCACGTGCTGCTCGGACAACCTGTGGCCAGGGGCCACCTCTTTGGCATTTCCCTGGGGAGCCGTATGGATGAAACTAAACTGCCTGAAAGCTTTAACAATATTAGCACAAGCATATTTATAGCATAGCAGCTCCTTTGCAGACATCTCCGTTTACTAGGTCAATACACATCATACAGGAGGCAACCACAGATATGCTTTCCTGCCGTATCCATTTTTATGTCTTTTGCCAGCCTTTCTTCCTGCTCCTGGGAGGCCTTATTGCCTTCCTCTCTGCACCAAATCTAGGTATAAGAGTGTATGCTTGCGATCACCTTGCCCCCCAAGTTATAAACATCTCTTTATTATTATTTTGGTATGTATGTGTTACTTGATGCAGGGGTTAGTCCAACAATGAAAGAATTTTGTCCACATGGACTTTTTGGTTTTCTTGGCTTAAATCTCATTTGCTAAGTTTTAAGAAAATGAAAAAGAAATCAGAAAAAAGAAACAACCAAAACTGTTAAAGAAACTGCTGACTTATTTAAAGAGTATGAAAGGCACTATTTTGATAACAAAGTCAAGATCTGAACTTTTCTGTTCTTTTCTTCCCTCAGTTTTTTGCGTTGTTTTTTTTTTTGTGTTTTGTTTTGAGTGAATTTTTGGGTAGCCCATTACTACAAATTGAGGGAAAGCCTCGAACAACTGTACGCTGGGACAGCAGATCTAATAATAAACACTACCATGAAGACATGAAGAAGTGCACTGGAGTTTGGTCAACTTGGGGGTGAGGTGGAGGGTATTTTACCTGCTCAGATTTCCCCATTTGTTTTTCCCTTTTTATTGCTACTGAGCAGGCCATTTTTAAATCAGCTTGTTCTACATTGCATTTTGCTTTGCAGTGTTACCCAAGCTCTCTTTTCACTGCAGAGAGGCAGTGAAGCTGATGCTGCTTTGAACCAAAAAGCCTGCTACAAGAGAGCAAGAGTTCTCCCTGGATTTCTCCCATGCCTTTGCCCTTTGGGAGAGCAGCTACTGGGAGGAAGGAGGGGATACAATTAGATGCAGCTTCCATCTTGCTAAATGAGAGATCCTGACAGGAAGCCAAACCTGCTAAGTGGGAAACTTGAAATGCCTTGGGAAGTCATGGGATGGCTTGGATCAAACAAAGAGCAAATTATTTTGTAGGACAGCAAGGTGCCCATCTCAAGAGACTGAATTTCTTTTTATTTCTCACCACGTTCATGCCCAAAAACTATGAGGTGAAAGTGTACAAATAAGTTTTATTATTGACATTAAAAACAGGTAATAGAGTTAGATTTTTATATTTATCATCAGTATGCGGTGCAGGATTCATGTATGCAGTAATAGGAGGGAAATGATTTTTAATATGACTTTCTAGATAGCACAGTAAGTATTCACATCTAAGTTAGTATTGCTCGTAAACGTAAACAGAAAAATGTCTAAGAATATTCTGGTGGTGTATTATAGAGATCAGGTATATCTAACATAGTGAATTATTGAACATTAACATCAGCCCGTAACATTTAAAGCCACAAATATCTTCTAAACATTTATTCAAGGGGCACTATATAACCAGTGAGAGTCTCAAGACAAAAAAACCCCTTGCATCTTCAGTTGCCCATTATGCATTCTAGTATTACTACTCCCAGCCTCACTGCAGAACTGCCCTTTTTCCTTCCCTCAAGTTCATTTTCATTCCAAGGATCTTTTTCTGGCTCTCCCCCCTCCCGCCACATCTCTCCACCGCACACAGAACATCAGGACAAAATCACTCCATGGCTGAAAACTCGTCCAAAGAACATCAATCTGCCGCAAGGGAGGCCAAGTTCCCAGGCTGTTTCAGCATTCAAGTATCCTTACAAGAACCCTGCAATGCTATATAACAGAAAACCAGGCATGCTGCCTTTTTGCACAGTTTACATTGTTCCATGTAGATGTTTATAGCCTATGTTGGTGACCAACACTAACATATTTCATTTGTTTATAATCTCACTTCATTTTTTGGGTCTGGAGCACTAACAGAGTAGCCTTGGCTTTTTTGTTTGGGTTTTGGGGGGGTTTTGTTTGCTTTGTTTTTGTTTTGGTTTGGTTTATATACTTTTCAGGGTAGATCAAGTTTAGTACCCACAGAAGCTAAAGAGGGGTCTTGGGACATCCCCTCCAGCTCTATCCGTAGCATAAATGAATCCCCAAACTCCCTGTACCAAGAGTCCTTCCCTCCTGCCCAGGCTGTGGCCAGAGCGGGCTCAGGGAGGCAGAGCTGGGCTCAAGGTACAGCACGGGTGGCTTTGGCTGCTCAGGCACCCATCCCTGCTCAGATAACTGTTCCCTGGCTCCTCCTGGGAAAAGGCAGCTGGCTGGCTGGAAGCATCCCCTGGGAGGGATTCAGACCAGGGTCTGCCAATGGGATGTTGCTGCTCTAAGAAAACGTCTACATTTCTTTTTCCTCTTTTAAAAACAAGTGCAAAACCCACCAGCCCCACCCTCTGCTAGCCTCAAATTCCACAGCTTTTTTTTTTTTCCTTCTTATTTTTTGTGTGTGGACTGCCTCATAAACATTCTGGTCAATGGATTATTTTTATCCCCCCCCCATTTTTTGTGCAGAACATCATGAAAAATGCATGCGGAGTCTAAACCAGGACCTTCAGACTCTGCTCACAAGAATCCATCACCACCACAGGAAACCAAAACCAGAACTATTTCCCCTTTTTTCACGAAGCATCCTGCCCTTTTCCTTCAAGAGCTCCAAATGCAACAGGGAAAGCTGCGCTATCCCCTGCTGCTTCAAGAGATGAATTGAATTTATCGCTAACGGGAGCCCCTCAGCTCAAGTGTACTTACACTGAGGGTGACTTCGGCACTCCAATGCTACAAGTATTGCAGGATCCCGAGGTTTTCTTGTGAAATGACATATTACTAGTTTGTACATGCAAACACACACGCAAAAAACCCCAAGACAAGACTATCCAAATTAATTGTTAAACCTTTCCTCTAAGAAATAAAATGCCTGTAATTTTGTTTTGGCCTGACGCCATTAGAGCTAAATAATTAAATTTAAGGAATAAACCCAATGTTTCGGTACCTGTGGGGGAATGAAAACAGCTAAGCATCAGCAAGCACAAGTTTATAGCTAGCTGCAATAAGTGCTACCCAAATACACTGGCAGATACTAAACATCTCCGTCTCCTATAACCTAAACGGCTGGGGGCCTCCCAGTCTCAGTTTCTCAGTTCCATAATTAAGCTTGGCAGCAGGTTCAAATGAATTAAAACTGAATGTCACTATTTCCTCAACAAATCCCTCATCCTTGTTTTTTCTTACTTGTCAGGAGAAGACCAGCAGAACAGCAATTAGTGGTAAGCAGTGCAGTGAAAAAGAACCAAGTATACACTAATTAGGTCACTCGCCAAACACATTCATTTCATTGGCAGATTTAATCAATGTTTTCCTGAAATGTCTTAAATCTCCTATGCTAATTTAAAGTTTTGTTATTGTTGTTACTTTAAACACAGATGGGATGCCTGGAGATTTTCAATTGCTTTCCGCAAATCCATTTCAAAATAACAACCCCTCATATAGTATATCATCAAAATTTAGGCACAGGTTTTAGGAAATGGCCTCTAATTTTATGCCAACATTTTTGTGCCTGCAAATACCTACGGGTACAATTTTGTGGATTTAAGTAATTGCAGGTGTGTAGAGCTCTTAGACATCAAACTCCAAATTGCCCTGACTGTTCGGATACTTAAGGGTAATGCCAAATAATTTAAGGGACTGCCCGGCACTTGTGGTTCCCACAATGACCGTCAAGTGCCGGAGGGGTGGCACGCAGCAAAGACCTGCTCCCACCGGAGCTCGTGGGCGTCACGGTCTGCCTCTGGGGAACTCTACTCATGTAGTGACAGGAGCCAGGGCTTGTCTGCCTTTTTGGAGAACTCAGGCGGCTCCTCTGCTGCAGCTGAAAGTGACATTTGTTATTGGAAGCGAATGGGAACAGAGGTTTCAAGGTACCCTGGAAGTTCAGTCCCTCAATTAGTACTTCCAGCCAGCACACTCACAGCGCTTCTCCACATAGAAGACTTTCTCCGTCAGCAGACTTCATTGCTGACGCCATCGGAAAGAGAGCTGCCACAGCCACTGAACTAATCCACACTCGCACCAGCCCGGCTCTGCCGGCTGCCCTGCCCTGACCGCACGTCCCCAGGTCCTCGCAGTGGCTCTCTCCTTCCTCCTGGCGCTGCCCCCTGAACTGGCTGGTCCATGGCCCCATGACCACCAAGGGCTGTGAAAGGGCAACCACGCAGCCAGCCACAGCTCTGCAACCATCCCAGCGCTGTCCTATCACCCAAATGAAAAGAAAATTAAAAACAACGAGCAGAAGTGTGCTTTCCCAGAAGTGAGGAGCGGAGCGCCTCAGCATGCAACTGAGTTGGAGCTCCGCAAAGGCAGCTGAAGCCATGCTGAACGAGGGAGGATAAGCTGGAGCTGGTAAATTCTCAGCTTCACCCTGCCACAAGGCCAAACACCACATCTGATCTCTGATCAGGTGCCGCTTTAAATCACTTGAATTCAAGCCAGCTAGTACTCCACATTTTGCAACAACACACACACGCACAGAGAAAGGAGATACGACAGCTGATGCACCCAGTCAGGAGGCTGGCATGGAGTCTGTATATTAATTCAACCAATGTGTCCATGTAACTAAACTTTTTATTTTTATTTTTAAAAAGTAGCTAAATATACCGATGGGGAGCTCACACATACCGGGAGAGCTCTTCCAGTTCCACTGAAGTCAACAAACTCACTTCATCAAAAGTTTTAACGCTTTGTTTCTGTAAGCTAACAACTTTGCATCGATAGAAGAACACATCCAGCCTGACAGAGGGGAGGTGCTGCCTGACGGCTGTCCCACGCAGCCTTCACTTCCGCAGGTCCCCCTACAGAGGGACTCCAGATCTGCCATTCTCCCACCTTGGAGTGTTTGACTTTGGCATAATGACTTTTTTTGGCCACATAAAATTTGTGTTAATTTTCCATAAAATTACGTAATAGTGGAGAATTTTGTTTTTCAAGATAAACCCAAAGTTGCTTATGTGTAATTACAATTTTATTATACCTAAAACTGTTTTTCTAGGTCTGATGTACCAGACCACTTGGAACCCTGCTTCCTACCGGGATACAACATCTTTTTAACATAAGGAACTTCCCAGTCCTTGTTTCTAGCCATCTAAATTCAATACATCAGATCTGAAATCCAGAACAGATAAGACTGAACATATCATTCATGTTGCATCTTCAAGAAGTGTAGGCTGTCTGGACAAAAAGGAGGATACAGTTGTCTTAAGACAATGCTTGCTTTATTTCATTAGTGGTTTTTTTAACATTGCTCAGAATTTGGAAATTAAAAATCACTCCCACAAGGGGCTGTGATGAGGGAGAGGAATATCAGCCTAGAGAAGAGGTAGCAAAACTACTTGTTGAATTGGGAAACCATGAAATAAAATACATTTATCACAAATATTTTTGTTTAACTTTATGATCTCACCTCCAGACCTATCTGTATACAGAGATGTGTACATTTGAAGACACCAGCACCAAGTTTTTACACAAACAACAATATATATACACAATTAAGGAAATATATAATAATCAGTGACACATTTCTCCTTCACACTTAGATGAAAACACTTGGATTTCACAAGAAACTAAGTCAATTTAAGTTGTAAAGTTCACTTTTGCCCAGCACTTATTTACAGTGTCTCTTAAAAGGCGGTATTCATTCTGACAATCAGGTAGCCCACAAAAAAGTGATTATCCAGTAATTTACTATGCAATTTTCAGACGTTGTTTTATGCTCAGATAAAGAATCAAATTAAAGTCTTATAAGCCTTGGAAAATTAGAGTGAGCAAGCAAAGACGTTGAAACACCCTTGGACACAAAATTACTGAACACAGCTTTTTCTTCCATTGCTCAAATTGTGCTAAAATATTCCTACAGCTCCAAATGCTCATAGTAATACTAAAATAGTCTACATTATTACTATTTTTAAACCCCTACTTTATAAAAATGTTCTCGGTGGCTAGAAAGTGGTGAATCATCACCTTTTAATTAAAACAGCTAATATATAGTTAGAAAAATAATTGGAAATGGACAGTCTTAAATGCAAGAAAGAAAAGATAGTCCATTTCAGATCACTCCCCAGAGACACACCTACATTGTTAAGTATGCATATACAGCTGAGGGTTTTTGTTTGCTTTAGCTTGATATGGAAATATGGCACAAAACTGTCACTTTGATTATGTTTCTGCAGTGATTTCTTTTACTTCTTGCAATCTTTCAATCTGCTTTATAACAACACAACCAGGGAAAAACAGCACCATAGGTAACTAACAAACAATTTTGAGACATCTGTTTGCAAACACATTCTTAATTTGAACATTCAATTACTTTGATTTAAACAGACTGTATATGAGAATGTAGGTTATTATTAGTTGCAGAACTAATTAATGATAATTATTTACACGCAAAACTGAAGTACGGAACTCGTGAGGACCTTTTCTTATATGTTAAAATGTCACTAAATTGAAACATTTTTGCAATCTCCAGTAAGTAAGGGCAACAGTACAAATAAACCTATAAAATTTTGGTATGTGAGAAAGAAGTGCTTATTTAATAACTAACTAACTATATGTATATGCACACGCATATGTATGTGTATTCTTCTCGAAAGTAATCCTTCTGAAAACATACTCTCTGAAAGAACAGAAGCAGACCTCAAAACTGACAAAAGCTCCTTGTGAAACACGGCTGCAATAACAACGGCAAGGGGGAGAGGGGTGAGCAGTACAAATTCAGCATATATAGCTACCAACAAAATGATACCGCACTTGACTACCCTCCCTCATCATTTACACTGCATTCTTGGCAATTCAGAACCACAAAGACTGGCAAACTGGAGAAAATTCTGGAAAGAGCACAAATACAGCCACAAAAATTGAGATTTTGCAAATGGCAGAACTCTGTTTGTCCGTAACAATACTCCAAGCGTTTAGGGCCTTAGAAATGAACCCAGATGTGAGTGAGCACATCGGTGAGTACCTGTGGGCAACTAAATTGCAGCAGATGACCCGCATAAACACCGAGACGTAATACTTCGTGAGGACTTGTCAAAGAATGAAAATGTTGGTGAAAATAAACTGAGAGGGAAGTTGAGAAATACTTCCTGGTATTCTGCAAACAGTGTGAACTTGGATTAATCATACAAAGCCAATGATGGAAAACTCATTGCTCGAGTTACTAAATATGGAGTGAATAAAGAAGAGAACATATTGTAAATCTTGCAGTGGCAGAAGGACAAGAGATAAACACACTTTTCCATCTTTAACTTTTTAAGTTACTCTCTTTGCAAGTCCCATTGATTCACTGTCAAAATCCAAAATGAAGATTAACTCTATTTTTAAATACAGGGATAGCTCACATCTATAATTTCCATACATACCAATGTATGATTTCATAGTACAGTTATTTAGTACCATAATATTTTTTATCGGTGTATTCGTTATATAATGTAATCATTAGGATTATCTTTACCAGACTTGTTTAGCATAAGACATGCATTGTGGCTCTGCAGCCGAGCTAAATTTCACACTTGAAGCAGTGATTGAAGAAAGCAGAATGTTCTCCCAAAAAACAAGTACTCCAAGAGCAGTGCTTGGTTACATATTTACATAGAAGGGAGGGAAGGATACAATAGCAGTTTCTTCCCTTGACTGAAGAAATACACGGTGACTCACAAGTGATAATATTTTGCAATACCAAGAACAAAACAGCCAGAACTTGGAGCTTCAGATTAAGATCTCCTATTTTCAGATCAATTAATACCTTCACTGAAAAACCAGAAAGGAACCTCACACCCAAAATTGAAAAAGGGTTCGCTTTTTAAACAATTATTTTTCATATTCACTTTCCTCTCTGATTACAGCAACGTCCAGATGCTGAAGTTCCAAAATACCACAAGAAAGACTATTTCATTGGTATTTCCAGCCAGCAGGAAACACTGACACTCTCATGAGAAAGTCTGCTCTTCTGAGGTTTCATGCTCAGTTATGCAGACTCCAGAGCTTTACTTAGCTTGGATAATGTTTGGGTAAGATATGAAACCAAATCTCTTGAGCTTTGTCCATCACTTATTTTAGAGCTGAGCGACTTGAGTAAAAAACCTGGTGTACAGAAAGGGTTTAGAAAAAACATTATTCAGCCATTATCTCCAAAAGCTCCCAGCGCCTGTGTAGACAAGCACTTTTCTCTTCTAAATACTGGGTCTCAGTTTACCCGAAGCTAAGCAAGTTATCCACCAGCTGCTCACCAAAAGAACCTAAGAAGCTATGAGACTAACTCCAGCGCCCCCATTGACTAGTTCGAAACCAATGTTAACATTGTCATGCTAGCACTTTTCAGGCATGGTATCTGGCATGGCACTCCAGCAGGCATTTATGCACAGCCATGGAAAAAAGAGAGTGTCAATGGGAGCTCTGCTTTCAGCCTACGGTACCTATGGAGGACAGCAATGAAATATTGGGGGGAAAAATGAAGTCCTTCAGCAGTCAACTCTTCCAGAGTTTGGTTTAAACAATGATACTATTCTAGGAGGCAAAGGAGGATGTTCTGTATCACCCAGTGCTCTTTGTCAGAAATGAAATATTCCATTCTCTTCCTCCCAACGCTGGATTGCTCAGCAATCATAACATTAAGTAACTGCAAATACTTGCGAGTAGGAAGAAACAATCTGACAAGAAAAGATGCACTTGGTGATCACACTGTGATTACTGTACTTTATTAAAAATAATTTTCATTTCAGTATGTTTTGACAAGAAAATAGAAAGCATCTTGTGCAGGCTTCAGGAAATATTAAAATAACCCAAGGTGATGAACATGTTATTATCCAGCCTGTTCCAGAGGGAGGATGCTCAAGTACTGAAATGGTTTTCATTTCAAATACACATTCATTTTCAAGACACCACACTTGAAAAATTGGACTGTATATTTGTCATACGGTAAGCAGTGATAAAGAGCACAGCAATTTATGTTCTTTATGCAAACCACTTGTAATTCAGAAAACAACTATAGTTTCTAAAAGGCAGCAAAGTGATAGCACTTTCCCAAGAAGTGAAATGTTTTTTTCATGCCAGTTGGCCAATTCTGGCATGTCAACCTTTGCTATGATAAACATTTTGGATAACATGCAAAGAGCTCCTATTCCAACCCATCAACACTCATGATGTCTTGGAGCTTTAGGCAGAGATGAGCAATACCTTCTGAATATTTCATGATTCTGATACTAAGAAAAGGATCCTGATACCACCATCACCATAATGCTAGAACACCAACGACCTTTTGAGCAAGAGGGTAGCGCGCTTTCAAGAAATGGCTGGTGGTCACAACTAGTGTTACACCTGTGCTATGGAGCAGAGGCACAGCAGGGATGGGCAGCACAGAGCAGGATAAGCTGCAACACAGGTCAGAAAAAAACCCATGTTAAAGATACTGCGTAGATTCGGCGCCGTACAATTTTGGTCTTACACAGTATTTCACAGAATCAGAATTTAAGTATCCCTATAGTGTTATAGCTATATTGTCCATCACTGTTTATAGGGTGTTCTTTTTCTTTCACAATAGATCCTTCCGTGGTTAAATACCAGTTGTACCTTCTGAGCCTCTCCTCACATATCTGCCACATTTATCTGTAGCCTGAAGTTCAAAAATGCTATTATTATGGTTCCCCAGAAACAGCTATTAGTTTTCCA
>VYZM01011634.1:119759-140600 GCA_013398915.1 Dromas ardeola | reverse complement strand
AAAAAGAATGGAGAAGAAATCACATCAGAAAATCTCTTTTCAAGATCTCCAATCCATTTTTCAGATTCAAGATAGTTGTACAATCTAGGTAAGTGGAAGATGCAGATAAAGTGGTTGAAATGGTGGCTTTTAATCTAATCTGAATTTCTGAACCTGTAGAAGTTTTCCTATCATTACAAATCACATACCTCAAATATACGAAAAAGAATCAAGTGAATAATATAATGTTTTAATCTTGAGCGAGCACCTTTCTTTCTTTCTTTCTCGGTAGCTATTTAGTGTTATAACTGTCACCTTGCATGTAAAATCACCTGCTGGCACAATACACAGCAATCACACACCACAAAGGTATGATGAAGGATGCTAACCGGAGGCTGTACTGAAGCCACCTGGATGACAACTGTGAGGCATCAGGAGGTCAAGCCAGCAGAAGGACAATTCCCTGTGCACAAATGCCAATGTGTAGGAAGCTTCTTGCACACAGAAATTCATGTCCACAACAAGCCTTCACACAGCTTGTAGGGAGAGAAAGCACAAATGTAGTACTGGAGTAGACATTCTGGGTCTTTCTGGAAAGTGGATGACTATAATCCTACACTGGATGACCACATGGGGTCACACCAATGACTCACATAATTTCTCTAATGTTACCCTTTACCTACTGGAAGGATCTCACCTGATACATCCTTTTACCATATTTGCTGCCTTCATAGCTGTGCCAATTTTTGGCTTGGACTCTTACAAGATGGTCTAATACTTCTGTCACCCTTTTGCTTTATTTGCTATAGATAAGCTTCCAACTTCCCATGCAGAGTTTTTCCTACAACTTCCTAAGTAGATTATTTTACTATTGGATTTGTTCCCTGTTTCTCACAATCCAGTCTTCAGGATCATCTAATTAACTTTCTGTGTAATTGCCTAATGCTTCCAACTTTGTGTAACAAGCAGGTATCGAGGGAGTTTTGGTAGCAGTATCATTAAAGATGAGATGGGAAATCCGGTATATGTCTTAGAAAGAGAGAGGTAGGTAGGTGTTGCCAATCATGCTGACTGACGTGTCCAAGCCTGCATCCAGATCATAATAATACCAGCAAGGAGCTACATCAGTAGTGACTGTCCTCAGTAGCTCTTCCTAAATGTTCAGGCACTTTCTGAATGTAAAAACATTTTGTTTAGCATCTCTGGAGAACCTTAAGGGTTTAACTAAAGAGCAAAGTCATTGACATATATTGCCAGGGAGAGGCCAAATATACAACGGATAACAACTTTCACCCCATGAAGCCAGTTTAGAGAAAGGTATGCATTAAAATGCTTAATAATAGAAGATAAATGGGAGGGAGGGGGAATTTATGTGCTAAAATATTCTTTTTAAAAATGAAAGCCAGGACAATTCATATATAATAATAGTCTCTTATTTATGAGATACATTTTACTTTTTAAAATACCAGAATTTGTATGAAATTATGCAGCAAATGACTGAGAGATGCCCAAATCTGTAGTAGGATCTGAGTCTGTCTGCAGAGTGGTTCTGTTTCAGCTCAGTACACCAAATAAACTAAAATGAAAGAGAAAGCAGGGAGGAGTTTTGCCAGGACACACAAATCCAGCAAACATATTTTGTCTAGGAAAGCAAAATGCCCATAAAGAGAAAAAGACATTTTAAATGCCCAGCAGTATCCCCATACACCGTATCAAAGAAATAAAGAACACACAATCTAAAATTATTTTCGAGTCTTTCAAGAAGAAATCTCACATCTCACATGTGCTAAATCTCACATCCTTGCGTGTGTAGGTTCTTGGTCAGTCACCTGGCCTACGTTCGTTATAGCAGGCAAGACCCCTAATAGTCAAAGGGACTGCAGCGCATCTCTTACAGAGATGCCAAATACATGTTGGTGTTGTCAATGCGGAGATGTGTAAATGTTTTGAGACTGAATGTCTGCTTCCTGTCAACAGCAAGACCTAGCCAGACGAATATCCTGGACGCATGGTTGTGCTTTCTTAGAACATAAATATCGTACTACAAAATTTGCAGGTTGCTTGTTTTATCCCTGGCCTGTTGCTCTCAAAGCTGTTTTGGTGACCAAACGCAAAGGAAGGCAACTTCCCATACCCCCACCAGACCCTGGAAGCAGTGAGGCGTGTGGGGTGGAAAAAGATGAGGTACCAGTTGGCTTAAAAAATTAAGGGAAATACACAGAGTTACTCAGGGCCTACAACCAAAAGGGTGTCTGCGAAAGGCAACCCGTCTCATTTCCATTATGCAGAGGTGACAGCCTCAGCAGCAGCTTGTTACTCTATTGTTACACCTCCCTTATCCCTATTTTGTATTTCTCAGGCAGACCCGGGACTCTTTCTTCCAGAGCATCCATCAGGTGGCACAGACAGGTGGTGCGTGAATCAGGAGATGACATATCCGTGTATTTCTGTATATAATGTCATCAGAAGATGCTGTACTGGGTATTTCTATTACATAGAGATGATACTGTATTGTATGACCCTAATAGCAGGTATATTTTTCACTGCTAAAGGGCGGGGGTGAGGGACACATGGACCTGCTCATTATATCTGGCTGGGAAAGGAAAATTACTGCTCAGGGTGGCAGGTGTCTAATTCAAGTACGCATTCCACAGAAGTGCAGATTCCCTCATATGCTGGGCTTGGAGCCTTTGAAGGAAATGGGGGTTGCCACTCTCATATCTAGTCAAGGGGCACAACAGCCTCACCCTCCCTGGTGCTCTCTCCTTCACTAGAAGACAATTGTTGCTGAGGTTCCAGTAACAGACACAGAAGACATTTGGAAAGAGGAAACCTTCTAGCCTTCTAGAAACCATACTATCCTGTTCTCTCATTTTATTGTGGTTTTTGAATCTTTTTTTCTCCCTGGATGGCTGCGACAAACATTGCACATGATAAAGAAATAGCCTTTCTTTGCCTTTATCTAGAAACAAGCAGATGGGGCAGATGAAGGACCTCATGCAAAACAAAATGGTGTTTTGGGACATGATGGGAGACAGGCTACAGTACTAGGCAGCCTTTCCCTCCCTTGGTCTGCATTGCAACTACATCCAACTTGGCATGCCCACTTCACCTTCCTGTCAGGGATTTTGTCACTGAGGAAATTTGCATTTATTGCATCAAGGCATTTTTGTCCCAGATAATGAAAATGAAAATCCTTTAAGAAAAAATGCCCACCACATCCTGCAATTCCAATGCTAATGCAAATGGCACAAGTGCATTCCACTTGTTTAACGGGCTAACCAACAGAATCAAGCTTTCCTCAAGAAAGTCAACATTTCAGTGTACGCTAGGAAAAGTGAGAAAAAGTCAGCTTCCAACCAAAAAATAAACTCCACATTTAATAGCTTAAAATGAAGCCACTGAAGACTAAACATCTGGGCTTTTTGGATATCATCCCAGATACTGCGTGTAGCACCGAAGCTCTTCATCACTGTATCCTCTTAAGAATTTGAATAAAATCATTCCCCCAATATACACTGTTTCTCTGCAGAACATCACAAAAAAGTGCCTGTTGCAGTAAGATCCTGGGGTAAGGCTTGCTTTTTACTACATGTGTGGAAAGCATGCAGAACCACAGTGCTTTGGTTTTCTTTGGGATCTCCAAGACTTCCCATAATACAAATCACCATTCTGCAGCAGTGGCAACAGCAACAACCCACGTGGACCACAAAAGAAGCCAATTAGGAGGGGATTATCAGAAACACTCCAATAATCAGCAGTACTTCTAGAAGTGTCCCTAGAAGTCAATGGGATTTTCTGCTCCTGAAATGCAACAGGCACATCCACAGCGCATCACACCAGCATCCATTAGAGACCTTCCCACCAGCACCAAAGAAGGTAGTATGCCTACATGGCATGGAGCATTAACAGTATGGTCCTTCCAGGATATCTAGGCCTGTTTCTCATCAAGTATAAAAAGACCTAGTAAAGCACCACCATGCCACCAGGTTCAATGCTAGTTTTGGAGAGGTCTAGCCAGTACCGCACTGTGCTGTAGATGCTCAGGAGGTTTTGAAAACCCCAGTTCCTGCACAACCTGCTTTGAGATCTCCACTGTCCCCATCTGCTGTGCTTCACAGTCAGTACCAGCCATGCTCGGATGCAACCGGGATTTACTAGGATTGCTGCACAAAATTCTGTAGCTGGTTTTGTGCAGGAGGTCAGATTAGATCAAACTCCGCGAACTGCTGAGAAAGAGCGTATGGAACATGGCTGCTGGAAAGCAACTGAACTAGCAGAACATTTCATAAGCCAGAGGCACATGGCTTATAACTACAGCCAAACTACACAGCGCAAGAGCGCCACACAAAAGACAAAAAGCATTGGATAAAGCTGAAACAGAATTAGCCTTAATAGACAGTGCCTCCCTAGAGCTTTTTGTTCACGGCCAAGCAAAACGGTTCTGTGCAGGAAGACAAGAACTGCAGACTTCTGGCATGGCTCTTGAGACACAAACAGTATGAGAGACGTGTTCCCATAGTGGAACAAAGAGGTGAAACAGACCCCCTTGAAACAAACAATTCCTGGCCTTCATACCATCCAAACAAGCACAAACAAAATGGAGTGTTTCATCTAAGTTTTCACTTCATTTTTACATATATAAAATAATGTAGAAAATAATAATTTTAAAAGTTGCTAGCCTTTTTTTTTTTTTAAATTGACCTTCCTCTACTTCCTCTAGCAAATCACACACAAGCATAGTCTCCCTTTTTTTAGAGCTATATTAGAATTAGGAAGCTCTGTGGTAGACTGTTCTTTTTGTTTCTTTTTTTCCAGCCAGCCTTGTCCATTTTCGTTCCAGCCCTGAGATGATCACTCCTACTCTTCACTTTCCAGCTCCTCCTCTCCCTGCTGCTCTAAGGTGACTTGAAAAGAGAAAGACTCATGCATAGACTAGGAAGATGTCTTGATTAATGACTTTTCCACTCCTGTAAGTCATTTCAAAGGAATCATTCTATCCAGGGATGACAACAGGGAAGATGTTTCCATAAAACCCTGCACGCTTCCAGCAAATACATAATCATACCAACGGAGGCAAGGAGAGTGAAGACCTCATGCTCTGGCAATGCAATTCTTTTCCTTTTCTGTTTGTTTGCTTTTTCTCTCCACACTTTCTGTTTTTCCCATACTTCCTGCTATGTTTCAAACAGATCTTTCCTTTACTGTATTTTATGTATTTCTGTCATTTTCTTCCATCATCCCCTCTTTCCTAGCCTGTGTTTCTAGCCTCTCCAGCCCCCAGTTTCCCTTGTCTGCTAATTTCAGCTATTAAGATGGAAACAGTAGTTGTCAAAAAAAAAAAAAAAAAAAAACAACAACCAAACCACCTTCTAAAGTTGAAAGAGGAAAACTACAGAGGCAACAGATGTCTTAGGAGTCTAGTACAGAATCTGAGGGCTTTGAAAAAAGGTGAAAAATAAGCAGAAGGGTCTGTTTTGAAATGGTAGTGCAACAAAGGAACCAATTAGGGAAGAAATAAAGTGAAAACTAACCCAAATCTTTGCTTGGAATTGAAGCTTTTTTAAGTAAAAAAAAAAATTAGTATTCTATATCCATTCTTTTTCTTGTCCAATATGTTTCTGTACTTACTGATTTTATCCAAAATTGGGAGTAGACTTGCCAAAATATCATGAGAGTCTTCCTACTAATGAGACTTTTAGACAGAGAAAATGCCAGAATTTCCAGATAAATCAGAAACAGAAAGTACTAGGTACTTAAATGGAAAAATTCTTTCATTAAAGAGTTCAGCCCCGTATCCCAAGAAGACTAGGTCCATGAAGTGCTGTACTTACCTTATTAACACTCCAACATTTTAACCAACTTTGTAACATTCAGTCCAGCTGCCTCACACAGGGGCTTTGCTATCAACATCCCCCAACAAAAAGGACAGCTTGGTCCTAGCTGAAGAGCCAAGGGCACAGAACAAAGAAACGGAAACCTTATCTTTATGGATGCTGCAGTTTAGGGTTGCAGCACATTTCTAGGGCAGTGTGAGAAAGCCAATACTCTGCTGGTGTCACAGCCTTTCATTGCCTGCTGCAACTTGCTTTACAGGCACTTGCTTCTCTCTCACAAACACAGCTAGAGAACGCTCAAGATGGAATTGGGGCCTTGGAAAGTTTTTGAACACACTTAAAATAAGAAATTTTTATCCAAGGAACATGTATTAGAAGATTAGTATTTTGCTTCTCAAAGTATGGTTGCTCCAGGAGAAAACTTGTTCACCAGAGCACAGCTGAAGATAGCTCAGCCTCCAAACTTCAGTTCTGCCCAGCTTCAGGTACTGTTGACAAATTTAGGAGGATGGGAACCCCAGGTTCCTCATGTGTCAGTGGAAATGGAGAGCAGCTCCTCCATAAGACATTTCAGAGCATCAAAGCTAGATTCGTTTTCTGAACCACCTTCTGAAGCAGCTTCTCTCTGCAGGTTATACACAGAGTCTAGAGAAACCAGCTTTTAAACTGAGAGTTTTGTGTTTGTTTCTAAAACTGGGCAGGGTGAACGTTTCCTTCTGCAAGTGTCACTATTCAGCCTTTATCAAGCTTACAGTGTGGGGCAAGAGCCAGCTCATGGCTTGTGCCAAAGGGAGAAGAAAAGAAGGGAAAGGAGGGCGAGACTCTCACGCTGGGATTGTACACAGAGGAAGGGACAGGGCAGCGAGGCACTCATGCAAGGCACGGCATAGGTGGATAAGGAAAGAAAAAAAAAAAAAAATCAGTGATACACATTGCACATTGGATTTTAGCCCTAATAAATAAAAACTAGGGCATTTTTATCACAAGGCTCCGCTAATGAGAACACTACTAATGAGAACACAACATGGACAAAAGCTTCTCTCAAAGCTTGTTCGTTCAACACCAAACACTTCCCAGTCAAAATCCAGAAAAGACTTCCTAATAGGGATTAGCTCATTTTCATTGTGAGCCAGGGGCCTTTGGAACAAAAATACCAAGTGTTTGGTCAGGAAAACTAATTTGGACCAAATATTGTTCTCATTTGCTGTTGGTCTTTCTTTCCCTCCCCTCTCTGTTCTCTCCCAGTGATGATGAAGGGTACGGCTGTCACCACTACTTCTTCCTGTTAGCACATAGGAAAGACTCAGGCAAACGGCTCTTGCTCGATTCCATTCATTGCAGCTGGGTCATGCAGGCAAACCACAGCGAGCCAATACAATGAAAAGCGAGTATTAGCTGGAAAGCATTAACTTTTTTGCCTCAAATTCTTCTGCACCCTTACATCCTTTTAAAGCAATGTAGTACTATGTATATTTTAAGAAGCTGAATGGATTAAAACCAATTAATCCTTTTTTCTTTAGCTTTTTTTCCCCTTACAAAGTAGGTGCTGTGTACAAGCATGCACGTTATTATATGTGTGCATAAAAATACTTAAATAAAAATAGGAGGTCAAGTTTTCAGTTGGTGTAATTTACCACATTGACAACATACACCCTCCCCCAGCCCCGTATGCAGCACCCTACTAAATCCTGAAGTGCCCTCTTAAATCTGCATAATACACGTGTACTATAACTCAAATCCAAATGTGGATTGATACGGACATATCAAGGAACAAACAACTCACTCCATAGATGCAGATGTAATCATTCTCTGATTATGGCTGATGCCCAACAGATTAGCTAGCTAGGGGAAACAACTCTATATCTACCAAGCTGGCTCAATTTAATGAGCATTTCACTCACCCTCAATGAGATTCTCTTTGAAATGAAAATGTAGAAACCAAGTGTTGTAGATTTTGGTGGTCTTTTACTTAACTGAGAGAAAGTGGAAGAAAGAATTACAGACTTCAGGTACATCTGCTGAAGTTCATCATTACCATGGGAGATCAAAGCATTTTCTTTAATCTCTTCTTAACTAAAATAATTTAAGCCCACTTTCATTGTTACTTCCCCAGGCTGTACCCTTTCAAGGACGGTTCCACTGTTTTTAATCTAAAATACAATAACCTGCTTCATACACAACACACATAAATTTCCAAATCTCTCCGTGCCAGGCAAGGGCAGTAAATTGAGAAAAGGACAATGACAGTAACTTCACATGTGCAGAGCCTGGTTCCTAGCAGGGGATCAATAACAGCCGACTGCATTACAGTCACAGGGAAACCAGCACCAGGTTTGCTGTTTTGCTGCTGGAGGTCACTAGTGCCCTCAGTACCACTGAGCCTGACGGTGTATTTACATGTCACGGTAGAAATGTGCAGAGATCCCTGAAAGAGCCCCAAACGAGCCAGCCTGGGGGCTGGAAGCAATATAACTGCAGGGCCCAGGGAAACCGGTCAGTGAAAGCCCAGGTTAGCACAGCAAGTGCTTTGCAAATATTTTCACTTGTCGCACAGCCTTTTTCTTCTTCTTTTGGTTCCACTCACATTATAACTTTACCAGCTACATCCATCTTCCTAGCAAACACAATAATGCTAAAAATCTCCAAAGCATTTCTACCTCAGCTCCCCTTCGGGCGAGTTACTCTTTCCTCTTAGAAAGGAAGGACTAAGTCGTCTGGCTCACGGGGCTACAAACCAAAGGGTGAAATGAAAGATTCAGTTCTCAGTGATAGCCCTAGATCACAAAGAGGGAATGTTACCTTATTTTATCTCCCTTTCTGTTTATCAGTTGCGGTTATTCTTTTTATTCCCTTCACTACATCAACGCTAAACAGCCTGCAGACCTTCCTATAACTTAACCTCTTGCTGCCTCAATTTCTTCTTCTGTAAAATGGGAATAATACTTTTATATTTACCTTTTGGCAATCAGACTAACTAATCCAATTAACCAGTTATTGCGCATTTGTAAAGCACTGTAAGCTCCTCAGATGCAAAGCATTACAGTAACACAAAGTTTTATTGTTATTGTTGTAAAAATAATCAAAATTCAGAGGGGAAGGGAAGATGCCAGCTGGCAGATTGAATATCCAGTCTCACTTATTGGCAGCAGTTTCGCTGTAATAAAAGCAAGACCATTGCTGATTATGCAGGCTTGTGCTTCCAGTCTTCAACTGGTTAAGGAGCTGTTGTCAGCTTATTTCACAGAAAGCTCCTTGTGGCTCAAAATACTGTCTGATCAGCTTTTTTCCATGGAGCCAGGATTCCCAAAAGCAGAAGCCCTTAAGCACATGCTTAGAGTAAAACCAGCATTTAGGTGCTTTGGTTAATCAGACTCACAATAAAAAAACTCCTCAACATAAGAAAATGAAAAAGTTTTTCCCTCCCCAAAATAGACGTGTTAGAGTATTCACGGCCAAAAATTCTCTTGATTTAACTCATCTCTAAACCCCACATTTGCCTAGAGTTTATTTCAGCTAAGTATATGCATATATATAAATACATACAAACATATATATACATATCATATTTATTTAATTTAAATATATCTCTTCCTTAGGACTTGTGCCTTGATGTTGCAGAAAGATTGTAAGACTGTACTAGGCTTTCACTCCTATTCATGACATCGGAATTACGCAGCACTATGGGGTAGATTCCAATTAAAAAGGACCTTTCTGGCAGTCTAAGAAAAGCTACGCTAGCCAGTGACACAGAAAGATATATGTGTGGCACAGAACGTACCAAAGTAACAGACTCTACACTGGCAAGCATGAACTGTTGCTGAAAGTTGAAAAGTAACAAAATCTCTGACAATGTACAACAACTTCTCAAAGAGATTTTTGGAACATTTGGACCATAGCTGCATCAGCAAAAACCAAAAAAAGGTTATGAAAGGAGTCAACAAACAGAATCTCATCCTGGAGTAATTACTCTTCCTGGAATACGCAATAGTTAATAGTGAGAAGCAGACAGAAAGCCACTGAAAAACAAAAATAAAAACACAATTTACTCGAAGAGACAAGATGGTTACCAATCGCAGGAAGCATCATTAATTAGGCCTTCTAAAAGAAGATGTCTCATCTTGTAGGAACTTATTAGCAACTGATTGCTCCAAGGTAGGTTTCAAAACACATGAAAATGACAATTATATGATGGTACTAACGAAAAGACGACTATGATGATGAGATCAAATATTAATTCTACAATTTTTTATTGGCAATTTCCCACAAATTAGAATGGGAAACTTCAGCATAGTGTTGGGGATGTTGACAACGGAGTAGAGAAAACCACAGGCAAGTCAGAAACTGGTAATCACTGCCTACTCAGTAGAAGACCAAGCTGACCAGCAGAGCACTGTCTCCCCACATCTGTACCCACCACATGACTTGAAATGTATCTTTGCATTAGACCACCTCCCAAGGATATCAAAGGAACTAACGTTATAAGCAATCTAATTGCTGATTAGTAAAATTATAAATCACGCCCAGGAAAAGCTGGCGCTCTCACAGTGTTAGGAAAGGCAATAGCAAAGGGATGGAGGATTCAACAGAAGATTTGGTATCACTAGAAAAACCTAAGCTGAACTGAAGAGCAGGCTTCAGTGTTCTTAGGCTTAGTTCAGATCTCAGGAAGTCCCTATTGACACATCACAATTTTGTCTATCTGACAAATGAAAGGCAATGCAGCAGCTACAGCTGCAAATAGTTTCCAGGGAGGCTCATCTGAAAGCCTGGATAAGCGAGGACAGCACAAGAAAAGGAACAAATCAAACCAAATGTTAATTCCTCAAAAATATGTCCTCGAAGAAAAAGGCAGGAAAACATAGTGTGTAAATCAAAGGTGATCTAAATGACACTGATTATTGGTGACAGGCAAAATAGATGACCCATATTAGCATATCTAAGGGAAAAGCGGACTGGATTTCAGAGTCCAGAAGATCATGTGCCTACCAGATTTTCACCTTCAGAACAGTTACTGAGAAGTGGGAAAACAAGCTCATTAACTTAATCAGTTTTTGATAGCATCTGACAAACCCCCATCACTGCTCACTTAAACACTAACAGAGGCATCTGAAGATTGATCAGGAGCAAAACAGACCTGTGTTGTCACAGACACAAGAGGCCATGGCTGGGTTGTTCTTGTTGAGGCAGGAGAACAGCATAAACTATTTGTTGCTTTTACTGTCTTGAAAGACAATGTGGAAGGAGCCCCGTTACATTTCCCCCTATCCCTGTAGTAGCCAACCTCTTGCTCATCCCAACACCTTTTTGGCCACAAACACAAAAAATGTGGGTTCCCCAGGGCTCTGCCATGGGTAACATACAAAGCTGGGACACTGCTGTTTTGTTGCAGGCTGCTGTTTACTTTGCCCGCTTGTAGCAACTCTTCATCTTTATATGCCATAGGTTCCTATTAAAACTAATGGCAAGCCTTAATACGAGTTATCAAAGTGAAGCAATGAAATAAATGCATGGGAGCAAAATATGTTGTCTTCTGCAGGACACTGCCACAGATGTTGATACGAAGAATGAACAAATGGATACTACCTAAACATCAGCTTAGCCATCTTGCAGGAGACTAAGGTTTGGCATTCAGTGCCAAAATACCGAAGTCACAGTTAACTATCACACAGGCGTGCCTCAAAACTTCACACGCAGTAATGATAACGCAAACAAGATGCTGTTAATGATAAGTTACCAAAAGACACAAATCAGAAATTAATTTGGAAAGTAAAGAAGCAGAAAACATGACTGAATTCATGTGTGTTGGTACTGGCATGAATGTTAGGAGGGATATTCATGAAGTCCTATCGACAAGCTGTTAAGCATAGAATCATGGAATGGTTTGGGTTGGAAGGGACCTTAAATATCATCTAGTTCCAGCTTCCCTTGCTGTGGGCAGAGACACCTTCCACTACACCAGGTTACTCAATATGCTAAGAACAAAGCCTCACCATCTATCTTGGCAGGAGCACCACCAGGCAGCTGGGGAACACGCAAGGGAGTCTCTCCATTGGTCTTTCTTCACAAAGAGATAATATATGGGAACTGATAGAGAGAATGCACCAAGACCAGGCCAGGGGTGTCAACACATCTACAAGAGCAAGCTACTATTAGAGATTACAGGATGTATTCCAGTTTTATCATTTTTATACATCTATTGTCCTTACGCTATTATTGTCTATACTCCACAGAATATACCAGTGGACCACCAAGCATTTCTGTTTCTTTTTTCTTGCTATTAAAAAAATACTGGGTTTCCACTGTTGGCAGCCCTTTCATCTGAGATTTCTTGGTATTGGTGACTTATTTAAAAGTCAAGCTCAAGAGTTTGTTTTCCTAATAATTTGTGATTTGTTGTTGGGTTGGTTTTTTTTAATGTTTGGATTTGGCAAAAGATGAAGCTTAAGGAACTGGAATAAACAAACCCAACTAAACACATAATGCTACCTCTTCAAGTGGTATTTTAGAAGATTAAAAAATTAGGAAACTGCAATAATCATTGATTATTTGCATTATCTGGTTGAAGAAAGGCTTACACTAAGCTCGGGCCCCACATTTCAAAGCCTCATAGAAACAAAAAAGGGAGATATATTTTATGTATCAAAGAACTATGGATAAAATATGCATGACAATTTAAGCTTGGGAGGCCCAGAAAGGTTATTTATTTTTCCTGCCTGGGAAAGAGTTATTTGTTTGTTTAATTGTACTGTGCCTTTTAATAAGGAATGTTAAGGAATCTTCCATTGACAGGAAAAACAATACGGTCCAAACCATTTCAGCAAGCATGCCTATTATTCACTGGATAGTATTATTCATATAACATGCATTGTATTTGCTGCAAACAGGAGAAACATTTGCTGTTTTGCTCAGCTGAACAGAGAACAGCTTCTCAGCCATGCTTTATCTATTTTTTTCAAATATTAAATATTACATCACTGTGAAATAAATTAATTGACCTGTGCTGTGAACAAATAAATTACAAAATTCAATATGCTGCTTTGAATTTGCAGCTCATTTCAGCAAGCTAGTTTTGCAGTAGCTCTAACATATGAGTTAAGTAAGCCTTTCTGACAGGTGTAAAAGCCTTTCATACCACTTGCAAGGTTATGCTAGCGAAATATGACAGAAAACGCGGACTAGTCACAATATCATATGTTCCATATCAGCAAGTATCATAACAGAAAGGCTCACTACACCAAATAAAATGTACTATGTGGTAAAACAATGGCTGTGTGGAAATAATGACATAACAGATCAGGCAGGAGCTGGGGCTCTAATTTGGTGGGTTGCTTTGCCATAGGATTAACCCAAATGAGACCTCATTATCTGGGAGAAGTAATATAATGACCTTATCCATCAGGAGCATTACACTATGTTTGGCTAAGAAGGGAGGAAACAACATTTATTTATTTCTTTGCTTTTTTAACGCTAAAAAGACTTACACAAGATTTTGGCAGTTTTCACATGCCTTGCCTTCCTCTGCCATCCTGTTGCGTGCTCTTTCTCCAAGGGACTTCACCGACCTCTCTTCCCAGATGTTTCGTATTTGAGGAAGTGTCATAAATCACTGCTGGAGCAGGAGACGTTTCTGGCTCTGACCCATACAGTGCTCCAAATCCGAGTTTGATTTTGTTTTGCCTAATTAGTGGCTCACACCCACCACTTGGCTCACGTGCCTGCCCCAGGCTCATCCAGGTGATACTCTGCGTACTTTGCAAAGAACATTTGAATGGCCTTGGCCAGGGGATACTTTTGGTTGTTACCAAAGCTGGGTGACTCTGCCGAGCGCCTCCATTCGAAGAACGGCAAATGCTGGAAGGGAACTATTTTTCTATCGTAAGACTCAATAGCTGACGAGCCAAACATCATCTAACTACTCACTTGTGCTCTGTGCTCTTGGAAACAGCTCTATCCTGGAAAAAATGAGTCTGTGTGGAACTGCAAGCTGGACTTCAATCAGGGTCTCTGTGCTATGAGGCCAGCGCTGCATTTGGTATGTGATCCAGAAACTTCTGCAGAAGGTTCATGTGAATTACACATTGCCTCATGTTGAGAGTCAGGCAGCCAAAACATATTGTTCTAAACATCCTTGTTCACATGAACTTCAGCCACTATTTACTAGCATTCAAGAAGGAAAAAAAAAAAAAAAAAAAAAAAAAAAAGACATGAACACTGATCTAACGCTTTGATTTTTTTACTAGGGGGACAGCTGTTTATACCAGTCTGCCTCACGTCCCTGAAAAGGCACAGCTTACCAGGACAGTTGAGGGCTGGCAGAGAGTACAACTGAAAACCAGGTGGCTTTAGTTCCTCAAATCTGAATTCATGCAAACAAAACAGAAGTTTTCTGCCTGCCTTTAAAGAAAATAAATAAATAAAAAAAGCCTTAACGGGTCTTCAGAGAAAGAAACAAGAACAAGTGAGGTATCAACAAACACAAAACCAACTTACCAGGATAAATAAACTGGGGATTAATTGTTTTGCTCTATATGACCATCAACAAAGTCTATCAGCTAGCATCTATTTCTAGAACTTCCAATTCAAATTACACCTAATGAGTTTACAGTACAATTTTTAAAGGGTCTCGCCTGAGTCATAAAGACTGAAGCAACCATTAAGCCCCATTTGTTAACAGCTATGATAACTACACTGTCATTACGCACACTGTAGGACACTGTGCTACACAAAGGACTAATGTTATTGCACCAGACTAGAAGCACTTTAAAGTCATCTTGTGCAACTAGTAAGACAGGCAAAACACATTTTCTGATCATAAAACGCATTCTGGAAATTGCTGAAAATCATACATTCACATCAGCTGTACATTTAGAGTATTACGTTACTCTAGGACTTAAATAGACCACATTCACCTGCCAAGTTTAGCTTTACGGTTTCTGTTAACTACAGTTATCAAAACACACAACTGTTGTGGCCATGTTTTCGTTTGGGCTTGATGATAGTTTCACCCTCTTACTCCCTTTAAATTATTTTCGTTTGAGGCAGCAAATTCATCCCCTCTTCTTTTTTTTCTAACAATATTAATTAACATGTTATTCTTGTTATAACTGTTCACCGAGTCTAGACAACAACATGTTGTGTCAGCAGATATGTTTGTGGAAGGGACAAAAACTGTGGAGCTATACTGGAAACTAGATGGGTAAGCAGAGCTTATCTAGTTGTAATTAATTTGTCACCACACTGAAGATTCGAAATTGAAATCTACTGACCACACTCTGATCTTAATGTATACCTGGAGAACGCTGAGAATACGAGAGATTATTCTAATTTACAGTGGCACAGCTAACATTGGATTCTGGGGTTTTGTGTCTTCAGTTCTAGAAAATCAGAGTTTCTGATAAAGCACATACACCTGAGATATTGTTAGGAAAAAGTAGCTTCATCTCACTCTTAAGAAGATCTTTATCTTCTCACTTATTTAAAGAAAATGAAATGGAACAATGCGCATCACAGGATCTCGTGGCCATGATATGTCAGCCTAGAAATCATACAGAAGACCTTTGACAGCTCTTCTATATCAGAAGGGAGGTGTTTCTGACAAACAGAATTGGCACAAGGTATTGAAGTAGTACTGCATCGATGGTGAGAGGACTGGTAGAATGGGTATTGAGTGATAACGATGCTACTCTACCACCTAGGTGTTCACCCCAAGAAAATATCCTACATTCATATAGGCCGTGTGTGGCTGAAAAGCGTATGGTTTCCCATCAACATTTCACCCCAGGTATGCTCACAAAAGAGGATCCAAAGATCCAAAGAAAGCAGATGTATTGTACAGGATGTACCAGTTTATAGAGACAGATCAATCCCAGCACAGCATTCCACTTTGCACAGAAGAATGTGAAAGACAATTTAGAATTAAAAAAAAAATAAAAATCAAGTCTCTGGAATCCCCAATTAATGATCAGTTTATATACAGCTTTAACTATGATATTGTGATGATTTCTCTAGATAAAAGGGAAGAATTAGCACACTTTTTATATAGGCTTAGCAAAAACAGAAAGAAAGAAAAACCTGGTCAAATCTGTGTGTTGAAGGTAGCCTTTGTATTCTATAGAAGGAATTATCGCACTATTTGTTTATATGCTTCAGAATAAACAAGGCATCACCACAGGGAATGAGTCCTTGTCCTCTCTTCCTTAACAAGTCACTTTATCATTATCATTTTCTGAAAGAATTATGTATAAAAGATTCTCTATGGATATTCATTTGGGGGCATACGCCTGAAGAGATAATCACTTAATACAACAAACATCTTAAATTAGAGTTAACGTTTGACAGCATGTTCCTCTTAATGTTCAACTAGTAACTACCAAAATGTCTCGGCTTAAAGAGGGACTTTCATCTGGGGGAGGAGGATGGGAGGTGCACAATGTCTAATGGCAGAGCAATGCTTTAATCCTCTTATCGTTCACAAACCTTCTGTCTTACAGTGTTTTCTGGCTACTGTAGCGATTTAATTTCTGTATCAAAGGCTCTCTCACATTTTACTATGACCTCTTGCTAGATGCTCCTGCCCACAAGGGTTTGACTTCTACCTCCCAGTGGAGTCAACATCTATCTTTTACTGGCCCACAATTTCCAGTGGCCAGCGTCTCAACTTGCTGCGTCATGGTGGTGAATTCGTGTCTAAAAGTTGGATGCTTCCTTCTCATTAAATTAAACTTCTAGGCCAGACTAGTGAACTTCTTATTGGTTTGCTCTTATTCCTTCTAGTCTTACACCTTTACTGCCAGTGCAGACTACACCAGCCTACTTCGGGCTTTCCTCAGCCCAAGTGCAGCCTCCGAGCAGCCCCGGACCCAGGCGCGTTGGCTCTCCTGGGCTATATAATCCAATGCTTTGACTCTCCAAGGCATTCATCGTTTTGCTGCAACTTGTTCCTAAGGCAGACACAAATATTGCAGACTCAAAAGCGGAATGGACTGGGAAGTTGCCAGACAAATAGTTTTCCTCTGAAAAATACCCTAATCCATTTAAATTAACACAAAACAATATAGTGGTTTCCACAGACCTTTCACCTTGACATTGTAATTTCTACTTAAAGTTGCATCAGGGCTAAGGGCGGCAGAGCAGCCCGAGGGTCAGGACACCCTCGGGGGGCTGAGAAGAGGTCAGGCTGGGCACTGATTCAGACCTAGAGCTCCAACTTGAGTTTTCCACCCCTCAGCCAGCTGTTTGGATAGGGTGTTTCTTTCTGGGGGTTATGACACTGTAACGGTGCCAAGCTAAGGACAGGAGAGAAGCAGGTACAGAGAAAATATCTTTTACTACATCAACAGATGGTTGGAAAAGATACTTTTGCACACTCAAGCTTTTCTTCAGATTTGAAAAAGCAGCAGACTGTTTTTTCTCCCCGTCTCCATTAAAAAAAAATCTTGGGTTCACCCCAATACAGAATAGGTGAAGAAATCCTCAAAAAAACTTAACAGATGGGAAACCCATTTTTTGCCCTGTTTCATCCAAGAGTATTAATTCACTGCTGACTGCAGCTGACAGAGAAGTTGGACCTCAAAGGGAAAAGAAACGACTGAAACAGCACTCCAAATGGACACAGGAAAGTACTAGGCAAAAGCTTATTTCTAATTTAAGATTTAATTCACGGAAGTGTTGTTCCAGCTGACACTGCTTGCTCATATGCCTCTTCCAAAAATAAAATAACTGGTAAAAAAAGAGACAATTTGGACCCAAAAGAATTGTGCAGAGATTTCGGTGTTCGAGTTTGAGTGTCTTCTGTTTGTTTAAGATGGATATCTGTAACTACACCTACTTATAATTGAAATATTTACAGACAAGAACATTTATGTTTGGAAATGGTCTGCATTCCTGGCTTTTTAATGATAGCCAAGGAAATAGTCCTTCCATTAGTTCAAACTCTGTATTGACACATCAGCTTTGCTATCTAACCAGTCAAAACACAACTCAGCTGAGCTGCGCAGATGTTTCGAGCTGGCCCAAAAGGCCAAGCAATGTGATCAACACCCTACCACCTTCAAGTTGTTTCCCTGAGCTTTCAAGCACACATCTGTACTGCATGTTTCTTCTTTCACCAGTGACATCCAATGAAAAGCAACTAATTTAACAAGCTTGCCAGTAGATGCTTCAATGTTTCACTTATGTCAAAAAGAAAACAGATTGTTTTTTAAACAACACAGCTATTTAATATAGCGCTGCTGCTTGGGCCTGGAAGCTGGGCATCAGACACACAGCTTGCAGAAGTCACTGAAACCAGGGAATAAAAATATAATTGTAAAATAATATATTGATTTTTTTATCTTTTTTTGAGGACGTGCAGAATTTTTTTGGAGGACGTGGGTGTAATACAATATGCCTTGTCAACGCAACGTTTTCTTTGTGTGTGCAAATTGAGCATTTATCCTTTCAGCTCTTTGGGAGCCAGTGGCTTTGTGCTCTTGGTGTCCCTCGTGCCATTGGCGTGTGTAAACTTTCCTCATCCATTTCATACCAACCTTTCAGTATTATGACCACCAAGACTGGACTGAAGGCTTCCTCTTAATTGCATTGACTTTGGATATAATTGTGCTTCTTTTGTAGTCCCTCAAAATGGACAACCTTTGAAGAAGCCCTCTAACACTCAAACTATGAAAAGACTCGCTGCATTCTCAGCTTGCAGTCACCACTGGTGCCCACTTGGTCTTGCCCAAAGACCAAAAAAAAACATTTCCAGCAAACACACATATTGCCTTCTGTCACCTTTCTTTTCACAATCCAATCCCCTCCTTTTTTTACCTCCAGGTATTTCTAGAGCAATCTGGCCCTTTCCTTTTTACTGTATGTCATCTATTAGCTGCATAACTTTACAGACTAAGATTTAGGTTTCACAGTGATTCTCAGGCACCTAAAACCTCGGCAGCTGAGGGAAAAAATGGACTAATGGGGGCTAATTTGTCTGGCTGCCCACGCCAAAACCATAAAGATGACATGAAATCAGAGAAATAACTGCGTGGATAGGTGGTCTGGCTCCAAAGAAGATGGTTCTTGAGTTCTAACAT
This sequence comes from Dromas ardeola, assembly GCA_013398915.1. Taxonomy (NCBI): domain Eukaryota; kingdom Metazoa; phylum Chordata; class Aves; order Charadriiformes; family Dromadidae; genus Dromas; species Dromas ardeola. Next base: position 121,714 of record VYZM01011634.1, on the reverse strand, counting down.
CTGGGGGAGCAATCATTTTCCATGTATAATAAGCTCAGCTATTTATTAATATAGAAGTATTTTACAAAGGGAAAAGTAGTGTGGAACAAATACCAACTAAAAAACCCAGACCCAACAAAAAGGAAAAAATCAAAGACATTTCAATTTCCCATATTTAATAATGTTTTTTCCCATAAGCATAAAGCATTAGTTCTCTCCCTTTACGATAATTTGATAGCCATGATATTAAAAATACAATGATACCAGAAATGTATAGAGGAAAACAAGCCAGCAATAAATTAAATTATATTGATAAATGATAGGAACAACTAATGGCATTCTCCAATTAGAAAAGTGACCAGCATTTTTTCCCCTTAATTTTAAAAAAATGTTTAGTATTAAGAACTATTTATGATTTCCTGTGCAGACTTTTTGAAAATGTTTAATTAACCCCATAATTTCCCCTTATCCTCCAGCCATTGAAAACAGGTATCTTGACAGCGGAAAATTATCTGCAAGTACTGAAGTGTTTAAGATTGGGAAAAAATGTGGAAGCTACGTTGGTTGTGGGATACTGCCCTAGCCTTTCACCTCTGCTGAGCTAGAAAAAAAAAGAATCTGTCTTAGGTCATAAGTCAAATGGGTTTTGTGATATGAAGGAGTCCCTCAGGAACGCAGGCAGAGAAATGAGGAATGAGAGGGAGGGGCACGAGGACTCATAACCTACTTCTGTGTTGCTGTGAGCCGGCTTCCTATTAAAACCTCACACAAGCATGCTCCTTCCTACTGAATTTTACCTGGCTGCATCCTAAGAAATTCTTTAAAAAAATCTAAGCTTTGAATCACTAAAATCACACACATGCATACACAAAAAGCCCTTCAGCAGTTTTTGGACCTACATCCATCTTTATTCAGCGGGCTGAGCAATCAGTGTGGAAAACACTGGGTTAATTCCTCCCGTCCCTGCCTGTATAAACAGGCGTTTGTGTCCCATGCCCTGCCGTCTTCAGCAAGGTGACTCCAACAGTAGGGCCCCTGCCACTGCCCTTGGCAGGCTGTGCCACAAGCCAGCTCTCAGGAAGCAGGTTTTGGATGTTCATCCTTGTCTTCTTTCTCTGAAAGCCTTCATCTTACTCTCCCGAATCATCCTCCAGGGCGGGTAGTTAAGGAATCTCCTATTCATAACAATCCCTAGTAGCTCAGGACAGCAGTAAAATACCTATGTGCCAGGAGAACGGTGCACACGGGATTAACTGAGCAGGGAGGTTTCCACTACGATACTTTTCCTCTGTGCCATAAGCACTAAAAAAGCAAGGCAAAGCCTATAATGTTTGTAGGGAGTAGCAGTGACTTTCTCTAGTCCAGCTCAGATAGCTAGAAGAGAACAGAAAAGCTTTGGGGCACAAATTACTTTTTCAGGGCTCCCTGTATCATCATCGCACTGCTGCAGGTACAACTGCATTTCTACTCCTATGATAAATACTAAAATTATTATGCATATTCATATGTGCATATATGTAACTATGTATCTACAGATACATGCATCACACACCTAGGGAGCAGAGGAAAAGAGCTAGACAATGAGACTTTACAGGTAATATGATGAGCACATCATACTGCAGGCTTTGCATTAAAAGACGTGTCCAAATACAGTTCTTTCCTCTGGCTACTGAACGCAGTGCTTAGGCTGGACATACTGCAACAGAGCTATGGCAACTGTATTAAAATTATATTCTGACAAGTAATAATACATTTTCACGAGCCTTTACACATGGTCAGGGGTTCAACCTTGCCATTAAAGAGAACAGTCAGCCAGTAAATAGCTTGTGCCTCTCTTCCCTAGCAGGAGCGTAATTACACCCCAGCACACCAAAACACTCTATCTCGTCCTTGCGACCTTTGTCCTTTAACAAACCCACAAAGGAAAAAAAAAAAAAAAAAAAAGAAAAAAAAAAAAACTGGCATTTTCCCCCCAA
>VYZM01011634.1:95148-119754 GCA_013398915.1 Dromas ardeola | reverse complement strand
GGAAAAAAAAAAAGCTGGCATTCTTCCTCCAAGAGCATCACATACTACTTTTAATCTGCTTCAAGACTTCACTGCCCTTAGAAACACTGAACTCTCTTCTGTGTGAACAACCTGACAAGAAGCCAGGCAAAGGGCCACTTGTCGGTCAACAGGAAGTAAGCTGGGACAAAAGGTCCAAGTTGAGGAATGCTTCTCCGGGCTCTCTGTTGATGTGCAGCCTCGGCAGCCTGCACCTGGGCCAGAGCCAGCATAAAAATGTACTCCGGGTAACTGTGGGCTTTGATTAAAAAGCCATAGTGCTTAATAACAAAACCTGACTGGAGAGAAAAGAGGACCAAAAAAGAAAGAGCTGAGCTTATGAAAAATAGCTCGTGCCTTCAGGCTTATTTTAAAAATGTGTTTTATTGACTTTTTACTCGATTAAAGGATATTCTTATTCTCTCCTTAGATACTATCCACTGCTTCATACTGCACATCAATAGATGGTGAACCATGCAAAAGACTTAGGTGAAGCAATCCAGAGCCACTGTGTGAACGAGTTCATGTTTCTCTCAGCATCTCGGAAAAAATGAGCTCTTGAACTACTCGGAAATCCCATTAAACCCACACATGGATAGAAACTAATTGCATTTCCAGAACGTCTGTGTGTGCACTGACACTAAATGCTAAGTACGTGTAGACCCAACTAGTTTCTAAGCACTTCTGAGTTAACTGTTGTGAGAAGCAGAAGCTTCCAGGCAGCTGAATCAAGTGGCATCACCAGTGCCAAAAGATGTTTGTTCACTGAAAAATCTCCAAAGTGGGACTTTGGGCAGACATATGAAGGCTCTTTAGCTATCACAACAGGTGTTCAAAACTAGCTCCTTAACCACAAAACCAAATCGCTTACCTCACTTGCAATAGCCCTTATACATACAGAGGAGAGGTAAACATGTCTCTTGCGTAGGAAGATCTGTCTGTAGCCATCCCTGCAACTTCGCTGTATGCAGCTCTGGGGTTTCAATCGGATATGTGTCTCATTTTTTTCCCCTTTTAAAAAAGCTTCTGAATTTCTTTTGCGCATAAGGAAAAAATATCCTTAAAATGAGACTCAGAGCTCCAATATGACTTTCTAAAACAGGACTGTGGATTCCTCTCCAAGTAATTTTAACTGGATGACTAAAAATTTCAACTGAATTATTAAAAATAGAAAGATTCTTTTTCCTTACTGCCAGAAAATTTCCGAGTGCCCTAAAGTCAGTTGGCTTAAAAAGTATCACTAATAAATAGACAGAAGAAAAATAATTCACAATTTAAATTTCCTCATTACAATTTTTAATTTCAATGAGGAACCTTTTCCACTACATTATATGGTACGTTTATAAAGGCCTTTCTATTTAAAACGTGGTTAACTAGTTTTTCTTATAGTTTAGGATGAAACTGAAGTAGCAATACAGAAGAAATTACCATCCATCATCTGTTTGGCTACCCTCTTTGCAAGTTCTCACTCCATGAAAAATGCAAAGCAGCTTGCTGCTCCTTTGCTGAAGGTAACCTCTCTCATAAATAACTTGCACTTACCACAACATACTGGATGGTGTTTGGACCTCAACAGTCACTGAGGAACATGCAAGAACTTGCTGCCTTACAGTAACTCGGTCATATGAGCCTTCGCTCCCGCTCTCCTTCCTTTGTTGACTTTGTCATATAAATAGCCAGAATAAAAAGTAGTAAGAAGAGATTTTGCAACAAAAGTAATCTAGTATGATGCTTAGGTCATACTGAGGACATACTTTTAACTAAGAAGGGGAATGACTGCTGGGCAACAGCTTTGAAAAACGTGTGTTGGAGCTCACAGTGCTAGCAAACTGAACAATGCCAGAGGAGCACCAAAGGGCAGATCTTACTGCAATGCGTAAACAGAAGGTGGTGCAAACCCCAACTAAAATAATTCTTCCACTATTCCCTTTGGAGGTTTGTGCCCATTTATGGAAGCCACATTTCATGACCAACTGGTTAAGTCCAGAGTAGAGGAGAAAAACAGTTACAATCCTAGATAGGATGAGCTAAGAGGAAAGACTGAAATAATCACGGTCAGTTATTAGAGAAGGCAGAGGAGAGACAGGATAACAGTCTTCTAGCAAATTAACAGTTGCTGCAATGTGTGAAGGCAAAACTATTTTTCCATGTTCATTGGGAACAGTAGCCTAAACACAGCAAGGAAAATAGATTAGATGTCAGAAAAAAAACCTGTGGGTAAACATAGCATGCATTGCCTGGGAATGTTCAGCAATCCCAGTCATGGAACTTTTTGGGCATAGGATATAGGAATAACTGTAGAAAACAAATGAGATATTGTTAAGCCTGCCGTAAGATCAGGTGGATGAGCTACATAAATTTTTACCAGCCCCATCTTCTATAAGTATTATTTTTATAGAGCCCCATTTTAATCTCACTTGAAACTGCAGAATTTATGCTAATATTACACTGAATATCTCTCACAACAACAGGTTTATACTACCTAGCTGTCATTGATAATTTGAAGCCTGTAATAAATATGTTTTGTAACTAATGAAACATTATACGTATTAAGCTAACTACCAGGTGAAGAAAGACTGTATATTTCATCGCAGTATTTTTTCACTTCTGAGGACACCCACATTTTTCTCACGTTAACCTCTGTAAATTAAAAGACAGATTAGCATTCAAAAGCTTATGTATGAAGTGGATGCACAAATTTCAATTTTATAAAAAAGTACTGCATCGATATAAATTTCAGGCTATCCAGACAGTCAATCATTACACAGCTGGCACTTCCGTTGCTTTGTCTGTTACAGTCTGTTTGAAATTACGTTCATCTCACACTGTAAAAGCTTTCAGAAAACTTGAGAATGGTTTCTGACGCCTTTTATTTTCAATGGCCAGTAACAACACCCATGGAGGACACCTGCTTCAACCTTCCGAATGTAACTTTCTGCAATTTTAATTTGACAGGTAGAAAATACTAAACTCCAAAACTTCATGATAGAGGTAGCCAGCTCTGTCATACTGACTTTCCATAGTCATCCCCTCTAGAAGTCAGACCTTCAGATAGGTTTATTAGGAAAATCCGAAAGATATTCTGGAGTACAGCGTCTGAAACACAAGGAACACTGATTTTCTATTTCCTTCTTTTGTGTGTTTTGTCTTGTTTTTCCGCTTGTTTGTTCGTGTGTTACACTGTCAGGCACATTGGAATTAACCAGAAGATATGACCCAGATGTCAGTGCATTTGTAGTGGAAAAAGGCAATTTCAGAGTCTAGTGCTTAATAAAATTTTTGCATGATTTCCTACAGCTGTTATCCATGTGTTATTTCAGGATAGCTGAATCACTGCACTGTTAAAGAACTGAAACAAACATGCAAGACATGCCGAAAATGCAAATCCACAAGTTACTTTAATGTGGGATGCAAGTGTAACAGAGCATTTGGGGCTAGCACTGATAAATAACCACTACGTTATCCTTGCCACCAGATTCTGGATTCCAAAACCAAAAACATACTAAACATATGTATTTGCCGTTTGTAATTATAACATCCTGATTTAGTCACTGGAGTCTCTTCTTTCCCTTAAACCCTTAAACAGGTTTAATCCTGTTTATTTGTGACATGATGTGGGTTCTCATTGCACCCTAGAATCTAGAGAAAAAAATAGAAGTCTGTGGTTTAAAAGAAAAGCTAAATAGAAATCCTTCCAACTGAACTGTGTGTCCGGTGATCCTAAGGGCCACAAAAACATGCAAGTTTCAGATTACAGTTATAGAGCTTAAAAAAAAAAAAAAAAAATCCCTTTTTCCCTGAAATGTTAAAGAGAATAGGCATTGGTTTGCCCTATGTTATGGACAGGGATGTGATCATTCTTTATTACCTACGCTACCTTTAAATAAATAGTCTGACACACAACAGCAATATGAGTTCAACAAGTGTTACGCTGACCCTAAAAAATATATGAAAATAAACATCCATGCTCACGAATACACTCCTACTGCACTTGGGTGGTCATCTGCAAAAGAAGAGATGCTGGGACCAAAGTCTCCTCTGGTATGATTCCAATGACCTCAAAGTTACACCAAAACCCACTTGCCCACTGCACTTACTGATACACATCAGGATTTTTAAATAAAAACGTATCTTGGGTGAGAGATTTCCAGAAACAGATGCACAAAGCCTTAGAAGGGTTTTGTACACAGCATGGTGTAACCGAATGATCTTGTCCAGCAAAACACTGGAAAAGCTCATTAATCAAGAGCCAAAAGCCCACACTCTGGATTTTTTGTTTATCTTCGTATAATTTGTTTACATAAACTTTGCACAATATTTTTCAACCCACTGTTCCTTTGGTATTTACTTATCTTCCTAGCAAAAGCTTCCTGCCAAATAAATAATTAGAAAATAGATTTTCCCCTTCCTAATTATTAATTATTGCCACTAGTAAGAGAGGATATTTAAAGAGATTTGATAGTCAAGAACAGCCTACTCCGATATGTTCTTCAGCAGTCCCACACCATTCTGATAAAAATATAGCATTAAATCATTAGAGGCTTATATAAAGGCAGATGGCTGAAAAGACCGTTCCAGGTATGAAATACTAAACTGTGATTTCAGAAGGCCATTCTGGAAGGAAAGAGATTTTGCAGCATTTTGGCTAAGTGGGCTGCCTTCTCTGTAAAAGCAGGCAGAGTTTAACGGAGCCTAGAGGAAGGGATAGTGCGTTAGCAAGAGGGAAACCTGTTGCATACCCTGCACCTTAGAAGGCAGCCAAGTATTCTTTTATGCGGAGCGAGGAATAGGATCCGGATCAACAGACAATCCCTACTGCATCTCGGAATCATCCTTCCATGCCCAGAGCTCTGCCTATAATCCTAGGTAAGCACTGACAAGGCTCCTCTCATGCTTCCGAGCAGAACACAGGATCCCTGACCTCCAAATGCTCTACCACTGCCTAAAAAAATTTTTTTAAAACTACTGGAAATGCCTGTGTCATTGGAAGTCATTAGGGATGGAGATCTAAAGGTCCACACAGAAATGGTGACCCACAGGACGAGTCACTATGGGCGTTCATGGCAGAACTTGTTTTTCTCTTTTAAAATACCTTAAATAATCACTGAAAAGACACCTCTGAAATGGGTTTTGTTGTTTAAAAAAAATGGTGGCCTATCAACAACAAAATAACACACCCCCAAAACCAGCTGCTTCACATTCCGTTCATCAATCTTTTGGTTGCTTATGTCAAACATTGACAGGTTTAATGTATTGAGAGATAGAAGTTTGTCCTTGGCTCTAGCAGGAGGGAGGAAATGAAGGCTGAGCACCAGCCCTCAGCACATACACTGTAAAACCTTAGGTGTAAATTGGGGCCTTGAAAACCCTCATCCTTCTGTGCCCTGGGATCACCCCTTGCAGACACCACAGGAGACACAGATGTGTGTGTGCGTGACCCTGAGCAAGGACAAAAATAGCGATCCCTGAACTAGAGCACCTTCTTTTGGATACACTTTGAGCAATCCAAGAGTAACATGCATAAGCACCAGCGCTATATCCTGGCCAATTGCAAAATCTGTCCTCGGCGTAATTGAAAAAAGAATTAAAAAAACCGTCTATACAAATGCATATACCAGAATGTTCTGCATTAGCAGGGAGCAAATAGCCCCTGCAAATGCAAGCCTACACTCAGCAGCCAAATAGAGTTCTCTAATTTAAATTTTGCAGGCAAATCTGAAGAGTGCCAAGGAAGTACAGCTATCTTCAAGAGATACACATGCCCCATAAGTCACAAAGGTCTTGAAAAGAAAGGCTAAGAGCGAGTCATAGCATCTGTTGCATGATGAGAGCTGACAGGGGAGAAAAGAGGAACAAGTGCTGAGAGCTATTGTCCTGAACCATCTGCACATACTGGGAAACAAAAGACGCTGGTGATACTGAATTAGGACCTGTGCTTCCTAATGACAATTTTGTACAGAGAGTTTGGGAAACTATCTGATCACAACTTGTATTGGGACTTTTTCCTATCTTGCAGTGTCCCAGAAGCAAATGTGTTTACCCTGGCAATCTGCTGGTTAAAGGAAAAAAGAGGCTGAGCTCGAGTCCTGTTTCCCCGCAGAACTGGGAGCATCTCCAACACTTCTCAGGACAGTCCTAGCTTTCAGTCCTTGCTTTCCTTGGGTCTTCTTCCCCCCAGCTCCTTCACAGCACGCTATGAGAATCAGGGGAAGTTCATTCCTGTACAAATCCCCCAAGATAATTTGTTTGGGAAAGAAAGGCATCAAGTTCAACCACAAAGACAGCAATCTTTCCTGCAAGTTTGCAATACCAACACGTGAGTCCCTCTGGTGCTGTAGAACATGTCAGTGTTGCACACCAAATTCAAGACACTTTATCCTACATGTGGTTTACATTATTAGTTATTAAAGTCATGTTAAACACAACATTGAGTATATTTTATACATTACCAAAACCTGGTCATATTCCCATCCCTACACTGGGCACCATCCCCCAGATAAAAAGGAAGGTTATGTTCATTCTCTGGTCTTGGTCCAGGAGATGCGGTGGCTAGGCTATTGTGCGAATAGCACCTTCAGCCACCCAGCTCTAATCAGGTTAGGAATACCTACAGCTCATTGAGAAATACCAGCGATGCAGACAGTGTCACAGCCTATTTCCTGAAAGACTGTCCTGATTATAATGTAAGCAGGGCCCACCTTGGCCAAGATAGGCAATAGGTTCAGAGTTAGCCAACTCAACTACCCAACTGACATGTTCACCCAGGAGGATAATAAAAAGCAAGTGTTACTTTCAAGATCCTCCACCTTCGCTGGGTATTATATATGGTCAAACAGAAGGAAAACACTGACCTGGAAAATCTGCTCTACCACACACTTTATTTAAAAATTCTGTAAAATGGGATTAATGGTGCTTCTCCCACATCCTGGGGTGTTGGGAGATCTAATGCATCCAAGACTGTGAGGCACTCTGGTACTTCAGCGATGCAAGCCATGAGGAATCCAAGATAGACAGATAATCCTCATTTATACCAGATGGGGAAACACTGAAGCAGAGAGAAGTTAAGCAACCTGTCACTCAAAAAAAATATGTGGAGAGTGCCGCGAAGAGAATTTCATCCCCCTCTCCCCAGTCCTTTAGACATTTGGAACAAGCTTCGACATGAAGAATATTACTGGAAATAACAGCATGGGAGACACATGACTCGCAGATTCCCAACTACACAGCCCAATGAATATAAAACACCATCGCTTCTATCCCGTCACTGGTGTTAGCATATATTACCGCACAAAATGACTGAATGCAGTACGACTGTACTCATTTTGATTGCGATTGTTTAAGTCAGTCAAGGGAAGAGCTGGCTGTCACTTCTAATCCTTTACTATGAAAGGTGGCAGCACCTTCTGTAAGATCCTTCTGCAGGATCTTACACCTCTGAGCACCAAGAGGCTCGCTACTACAAAACAACTTTCATGGCAATGTAGTAACTAATGACATTGGAAGAATGACTCTTGATTTCCACTGGCAATACCTCTGCCTGGGTGGTTTCAAGAAAAGAGTTATCAGACAAAGAATAGCAATTTGGAAGCCGTAAATGTGGGGACAGAGATGCCCGTGGGATTTGTGTGTGTTAGCTTTGCTTGCAACAATAGATTTGGAAATCAGATCAAGAGTTCAAAAAAAAAAAAAAAAAGAGGAGGGAGAAAGAAACTGAAGTTAGACTGATGGGAACTGCTGCAAACTCTGCACTTTTGAAAAGATAGGTCTGATAAGAAAAGACTTGTAGGCTAAGAGAGTTTATACCTCCCACATTCAATCACAATAATTACACAGCTACAGTATTTCCCATGTGCAAAACAGCCACATGTGGCGATTTAAACCACACAGGAAATCAACACTTTACAGAATTATTGGTTTTACTACTGAATGTTCAAATGAAAATTCAAGATTTTTCAAAAATCTTTACAAATCAGAAAAATGCATTGCCATATCTGTAAATGAATAAGCACCAATATCTCACCAGAAGTTTTATTATTAATTTCTTCAAGCTCAGCCCTCCGAATGACCAGATCAAAACACCACATTTTTTAAAAAATGAGGGGAGCTCTAAAAATCATTTATTTATAATATTAATAAAGAATTTACAGAAATTTTTATGACAACACTATTTCAGAACTCAATGATATGATTAGGTAAGGAAGCAGCCTACTTAAATATCAAGTTTTATGTACATTCTTACATCACATATACATACACATTTAAGCTTTCCCAGGAGCAACATAAGCATTCCAGTCAATCATTTAAAGGGAAATACAGTTGTCTCAATTTTTTTTAACTATCAAAACCCTGTCATTCTGTAACATTACATTCAGCAGTTAATCTGATTCTCTCTAGAAAAAACAAAGTGCTGAGCTCATCCAGTTTAAATTTCAAACAGCAAAGTACCGTGACCAGGCTCCTGCTTACTGATGGCAAATGCTGATGGAATACTCTGCTCCCCCCCAAGACTAAAATGTGTCTCGCACTAATCTAAATGGTACTTTCCATGAACACTGACAGCAGTGAAACTTGCTGCATGCAAATATTAACGGAGAATGACCACAAAGATGTATGGCCACAATAAACTCCTTATCAATTCAAAAGCATATGCGTGGGAATATATCTTTTGAGTGTTTATCCAGCACCACTACCAGATTTTTATTTACCTGAGTCACTGTAGCTATTATCTAGTATTATATTTTTAATAGATAAATTTGGAATTTTCATAGTAGTTCTAGTAGCTTGCATGGCCAGAAATCAGTACATTTCCTATGATTGCGCAATATGAAAAACATGGAATTAAAGGCACCATCTCCATTTTTAAACTAAGGTTTACTGCAAGGGATTTTAAAATGCAGACTATATATTCATAATTCAGTAATTATATTTCACTTGCCAGGACTCTATGTTTTTGGTTTTCTCAGTTACACCAATTAATGCAGTCTTTTTCTGGTCTAAATGTTTTTTTATTAATTCTTTACCTCCTGGAGACACTTTTAAAGAGTTTTGTGAGATGCACATGGGACAGCAAAGAAAACTCAGAAGGTTTAATCCTAGCTTTGCCAATACTTCCCTCAGTGACTGTAAATAAGAGACAACCTTCTCCTCCCTCCTCCTGTAGCTTTGGTTTCCATGAAAGGATCTCAAAATAGACTAATAGACCTCCTGTGAGGAGATCTTAAATTCATTAAACTATTTTAAGGAATAGAAGTTCTGACTATTAATAATTTAGTCCTATTGCTGATCCATTTAAATACAGACACTGCAAAATCGCTTCACATGCCTATTAACTACAATCTCTCAAGCCAACAGTAGTCCATTATTCATGACAATTCTCCAGTTTGAGCTTACTAGTTGCTCCTGTTGCGTGAATCAGGAGTCTTTTATCATCTCTAAGGTAAGGACTAAAAATGCATGACTTCCGAGCATCCTTTCGGAGTACTCCTGATTCTTAATTTTTCTGCTTAGCAATTACTATTGGCTTACAGCAATTTTCCTCAGGCCAAGTAGTATCATCACTGCTTTCACACAGCTTGGCTTTTCCTCCTACTCAGTCTTCCCTTAGGAACATGGTCCAAAGAGGATTTCCTCTTTTTCAGGTGACAGAAAACCACAGGTAATATTTTGATGGAATGATTAACAGAAAAATAAAGTACTGTGGAATTTTCCAATGATAATTTACAGGACTTCTTGCAGAAGTAGTTGGCCAATGTATCCTAGCAGACACAGTCTCTAACAGTGATTTGTTTTTTCCAGGCAAAGATCACATCATTCCTGCTTTTTGTGGTGGTATATACTGTATTTGCCAAATGACAAGGACGTGCTCCTTCCAGCCTTTATTTGCTCATCGTCTGGGACTTGGGCTTGGGTTTTTTTGTTTGGGGTTTTTTTGTTTATTTTTAAGATGCTTGGTAATACATGATGGTACTGTGCTCCCTTTGTAACTGGAGGGCAAACTTTTAAATGGAAAATTTATCATAGGTGCTCTTTTTGGAAGAAGGAAGAGAAGAAATGATGGTTTGGTCAAGACTCAGATGACTAATGACAGACTAAGCATTTGTTTCATTAGTGACTTGCTTCAGTTTACCAGCACTGGCATGTTATGTGTAGGACACAGACCATAATAAAAGGAAAAAAAAATGAGGGAGGGCAGATGTGATAGCTATCTCCCAATACATGGGAGAATGTCATTAAGTAAAACAGAGTCTGATTATTCGCATTACCAACAAAAGGTACAATAGGAAAAACCCCTTCACAACGTTTAGAAATTATTCCAGAAATAGTACTGATTGAAAACGAGAGACATGCAAATCAAGACTTTTGAAAGGTTCGTGCCAGGTCACCCACATATATAACACATTTCAAAAATCATCAAACTATTAAAATCACCTATGCCCTAAATATTTATTAAATAGGACATTCTAAGTACATTTAAGAAGTGTCAGACTCTGGTTTGATTTCAAATCTGATCATAAAACCTACAAGCAATCTCCCTCTAAAAAAAAAAAAAAAGCCAAAGAGAAATCAAACAAAAATGGTTTAAGGGCACTGATATATAAATTCCCAGTTTATAATGTCACTCACACACTTACCTGGGGTAATGCATCTTGTTCTGATCACTTTGATATCAGCAATTTGTAAACAAACCAGAGGGTTTGTTCACTGATGAACAATAACATTGAATAGAGGTCAGCAGGAAGAGTTTTACAAGGAAAGATTGCTGGAGCTAAAATGTATCTTTTGGGCTGAGTAAATACCAGAAAAGAGGAATGCATTTTAACATTGAACTATAATATTGAAGGGTAAAAAGCAAAAACCAAAGAGGGAGATGAATTAATTAGCGTGGTGCCCAGAGGTAGGGGAGGAGGGATAATGAAGAGTAGTGGGATTAAATTAGGAAAAGCAAAATTTAGGCTGAGTATAAAGAAAAAAACCTTACTAATAATGAGTTTTATTATTTTGGGGATTAGTCTCTCAGGTGAAATGATGGAAACACCTGCCTAATATTTAGGACTTTTAAATTTAGGTTGCGCAAAGGCATTAATGCATGATATATAAAGTATGCACAAAGGCATATACACTTTGGGGAATAAAACAGCGCTGATGGGGACAGAAAGAGCGGATGCGGCCACATCCTGTCACATCCCTATGACTGCGGTACAATTACCAACATCCTCTCCCAGAACTGCCCAAAACACAGCCTACGCCCACATCGGACAGCCACGCAGGTAAGGTGGCAGAAGTGGTCGACCCAAGGTAGTCCCAAGCACAGCGGAGTAAGGACGCATCAGGACACCCAGACTTTGTTCCCAATTCCAGCACCAGCTCTCTTTGCCATCCTTCCATGCCTTCCTTAGCGTGCCCTTACCTACCACAGACAAAACAGTTTGAAGGCAACAGGGAAAGAAACCCATAAACAAAAATACAAAATTTCATCGTTCTAATTCAAGTATTTTCTTACTTTGGATATTAGCTAGCCCATGTCACAGCATTCAGAGGCCAGGCTTGGTGCTCTCGTCACACCATGCTTGTTTTTAGTGCTTTCTGGAGTAAATACGGCAGTTCAGAGGCACGACAGCTATTGCTGCTGCCTCTTCATCTAGTTCACAAAGGCCAACCAAGCCAGCTAACCCCACCATAAAACAAAACAAAGCATCCCTTCAAAAAGTACTGCAAGTCAAAAATGGCACAGTGAAGTTGGCAATCTGACTTCTTGTTTATAGCAGTTTTCCTGCTATTTTAAGTGGGAATCATCACCCAAACGTGCTCTAACATTTTTCTGGGGTTTGCTCTGCCTATCTCACGTAAAAGCAAAAATCAGCAAATGCTTTGCAGGCAATTCAGAGAGCACTGCAGGGACCACAACCGGATAAACAGTTTGTGCCTAATAACGGGCAGGTCGTTCACCCAAGTGAAAAAAAAAAAGAAGGGTTAAACGCTGTAGCTTTATCAGGAAATTTGAGGCTTTAAACTGGAAGCAATTTGTTCAATGGCTATTTTGACCATAGAACTTCCTAATCTCAGTTCCCATAAAGTTTGGCTTGGAGCCAGCCAGAATGGTTCGTTTCAGCTGCACAGATATCTTCCACAGAGGAAATAAAAGGATTTCAAACCCCGGAGTCATTTCCTTTGGTTCTCGGCTCATTCAGAAAAAATGTCCTTTCGGTCAGTGATATCTCCAACTTAATTCCTGCAGCATGACTTAAAAAAAAAAAAAAAAAAAAGTCTTTGTGGGAAACTTTTTCTGAAGGTTTGGAAGTGTGCCCTGTAAGCTCTTTGACAGTTGGTGTAAAATACCTTCTTTCCTCCCAGAAGCTTGCAAAGCAAAAGGTCCTCTCCTTTGCTGCATTAACTGTGAGCTTTCCAGAAGTTCTTACTCGCCTTCCAGTTCCATTTAATAATTACAGGACATATTCACACTCGTACACATAGAAATAAGAGTTTGCAGAACTGTGCAACAAAATAATCCATTAAATGTACTCAAATCACGGGGAGTGATCCATGCACAGCTTCAGGTGTAGTAATGCGATCAGAACAAGTAAGCATTTATCAAAAGGAGCAACGCATTGTTTTCCCAAAAGCACCATAGGTTTTGAGGCACGTGTCTCTCTCATTTCAGAGAAGTTGACAAATATTTGAAGATTTAGCCCCAAATCTGAAAAGTGATCCAAAGGATCCAAATAGGACGTTTAAAACAAGCACGCAGGCCAGTCAACATAAATGCCAGGAGCGTAACAACCTCCCCAAGTGAGTGCTACACCTCTTCCTTGAGGCTACCATCTCAAACATGTAGTCAGGGTTTCACTGAAATAATGGAGATTACATTTTTGACACGCAGCCTAGCTGTAATGACCAAATTCATTCCAAGCACGTCAGACCTGGGAACACTACCTTTACATCATCACAAAAGAGAGAGGAAGCTTTTCAAATATATCCTCAGGCCTGAGATCTTTCTAACAGTACTATAAAACAAAATACTGAAGTGAAGGGCTCAGTATAAACGGCAGCATTTGTGGGTCCTATAATAGTAAGTTTACACGTCCTTTGTCCTAAAATGAACTCTGAAGCACAAGGTCACATCAGAGCTGCCAGATGTTTTATGAAGAAGATTGATTTTAGTGGAACTCAAGGCCTTCTTCAGCACTGTGCTTCAGCACGCAGCTAATGCTAAGTATACACATCCTAAGGTGTCCGTTTCTATATTCAGAAAATTCAGAAGGCAGAGTAAAGGACACATGCGAAATGGAAACATTAATGAGTTGAACCCTAATGGTCAACTTCAAATGTCAATGCTGATCTTGTGACTGATAATTAAATTACTCTTTCTAGGAAAGTTTATCCCTAGACCAAAATTATATTTTTAGTTATTATTTATGGATTGTGACTTGTATAACTTACACCTAAATGCTCACAATTGTCAATTCTTGCATTATAATGATGCAAGGTATTATATAAGATAGACTGATACATCAACTTCTAATAAAGTAGTTCAACACACATATACAGATACTCTCTCTCTATATATATATCACAAGCTCCTTGATAACACTGCTCTGCACAGGGCAACTGACGTCTTAAAATTGCAGGCCTTCTTCACCCTAACTCAAAGATTTTCTTAAAATGCTTTGAATACAACAGACTAGATCGGCAGTCTGCAGTGTGGACCTCTACTAGAGATGAGATAAGTGTTAATATTAGATCTTATTTCTGTTTTCTGAAGGAATGAAGGGAGCTATCTAATTTATAAAATAAATTAAATAAGTAAAATAAAGAAAGAAGTACACTTTTTGATATGCCAATCCAAACATTTTTGCATTGCAAAGTTTTCTCCATTTAAATCCTTATTTACCAGGATAAAATAACAACGCAAACACATTGACGCAGCATAGAGAGTGAAAGGTGTATGGGAAGTTTACAGACCAGGTAGCGTTTCTAGATAGCTAGAGGGTACAGTGGACCAACACTGAAATTATAACGGTACTTTTTCCTTTTTCTTTTTTCTTTCTTTTTTAAAGTAATATGTAAATTCAAACCAAATGTTGACTGGAAAGTTTCTCCCCTTTTACATTCCACTTCTCTCCTCCCTTTCAGGAATGCCAGACCCAGGAGCAGTGTGTCAGTAAAGACTGTCTAAACTGAAATGAAATTTCTGGTCTCACTTAGTCCTGTGGGCAACATGTGCTTCCACTGTTCCCTAAAACACCGTGGGAACATGGGGCTTTAAAATCATAATCTGAAAATCCCATTTTCTTATGAGCCTTATTAATATGAAATGACTGAGTGATAGTCTCAACTTCCAGTTAAAATAATAGGGGAGATTTTCATAGCCATTCCTCTGCCTTACCCTCACTCCCAAAACACAGCAAGCTCACCTTGCTGGGCTTTCGAAGGTTAAATTGACAAAACTCATTTTGGAATTATTTTATTTTCTTTAATGTGCAAACCTACAGACATTTCCTAGTCCTCACGCTGGCAAACTTGCATGTAATTCACAAGAAGGTGAACCATAATGCAGCCACACTTTGCTCCTGTGGCTCCAGCTCCTCCACCCATGCACCCCAACGCAGCCAGTCAGCCTGGTCAAGGGCAAGAGAGATTTGCTGCTCCCCTCTTCAGCCCAAGAGCCAGGACCTGCATCAGGAGGCATCCTCCAGGGACAGGCTTGTTTAAAAGTGGGGCAGAGAGCGCTGGAGAGTGCCCCAGCCCTCAAAGCCCTGAGCCAGTGTCCACATCGTCTGCAATGGCCCCAAAGAGAGCAGCCCTGAAGAGAGCACATCTCCCTGCTCCCTCCCCAGTGCTCCTCAGGGAGGTGCAGCTATTTAGATTACTGTAGCAGCTGGATGAAATGAGGCACTAAAAAGCTACATCTGACCATACTTGTCTGGCTCCAAATGCACAATATCAGGGGGACTCTACAACTAAGTGCATACATTTGGACAAGAAGTTGGTCATTGAACCCTCACCCCACTCTCAAGTAGCCTCATGCCACAAAAAATGACCTTGCTCCACCTCCTGTACCAAAACTTTGCTGTTTTAGTGGTCAGAAACTCTCATCCATATTTCACTCATAATTTAATCACGGCCCATTTATCCTCACTTATTCTTGCTGCCAGCACTGTGCACACTTCTTTTTTCTCCCCGCCTAATACCAGATACTGATTTCTCAATAGTCAGTGCCTTCCCTATTTTGTTTTGGTTTTCTAAATGTTCTCTTAAATGCTATGTCTTCCATTCCCCACCAGTTCCTTTCTTCACAATTTTTAACAAAGAGAGACCCAACATTTCCAAGAACAAAGCTGAGACCATAAGAGCATGAGTTTAACTGCATGGAAGGAGAAGACAACCGTAGCTTTTGTCCTCAGGGCAGCAACCAGAGGGGAGGTCAAACAGGTTACACGGATAGAAAGCAGCTGAAGGAAAAACCTCATCAAATACTCAGGGAAAAGAAGTTAATGTGGGAATTACCCAATTTACTATGCCAACTATCATTTCTACGTCTTCCCCATATGGGAGGGCTGCACACCTGAGTGTGCTGTGCAGACAACTTATGGTCTTCAGCAGGAGATTCTGGCTCCTGAGAGCAGGGCAGCAAAATGGGAGGGACTAGAAAAGACAAAGAAATTCAGCAGCTGAACTTTCAGGGCCATCACTTCCAAGCAATCGAGCCAAATGCTGCTAAGGGAGAGGTTCACAGAGGGTATTTCAGCAGAGTCATACAGCAGGCTCAAGTCCATTAGGGCGGCCGCCAGCTCAACGCAGCATTCAGGTGGTGAAGCAGGACATGAGCCAGTGCTGGATCTTCCCCGCTGAGACCTGCTGACTTTGCATCTTCTGGCATTGAAAGTGTCCCTCTAGAACTTGGAGCTAACCCGAAAGAAGGAGCAGGTTGGAGTGACAGCAATCTTTCTCATCAGGCAAACAGATGGGGGAGTTGGCAACCTTGGAGAAAATCAGAGGGTGATCACTAGATCTATCCCTCTTGCAAACAAAACAACAGGCCAGAGAACATAAGTTGACATACTGGGATGGAAAGTAACCACAGAGTCACGCAAATGTGGTGCTGACAACACAACTGAAACACTCACAGCTCCCTAAATTTTTTAAGCCTAAGAAATAAGATGAGTGAACTGGAATACACACTGCAGTAAGAAAACACTCAGGTATTAGAAAGACCGTGGAAGTGAGGCAACGAGTGGACCACCGTAACACTAAGATATAACATGCATGGCACAGAGAGTAGGCTGTGCTGCTGGTAGACAAATGATCGGGCTAAGCATGGCAGCAAGTAACGCAGAACCTGCAAGAACTGAAATCCCAGCCCTACAACATGAAGAATGGTAATTCTGCATTACAGGAAAGCTACCTCTGTACTACTGAGTCCCCTGCCAGGACGGCAGCACCAACTGCCAAGGGCAGAGGAAGACGCAGAAAAGCAGTAAGGGCAAAAGCGAGCGGAGTGCTCTTAGAGGACTTTAATTATCCCTACACAGATTGGGCAAAAATGGGATATAATGCAAAGATCACATTTTCAGGTGCTGTTTCAGAGAGCAGCTGCTTAGGAAGCCCAGAAGAACAGATGCAACTCTTAATTTGCAATGACCACAGAGGAGGTTATGGGACAAATTGACAAAAGTGAACAGTAACAAATTGCAACAACAGATGGTATTCACCCTCCCCTTTGAAAAGAGCTCCGGGACACAATAGCTGACTACACATGCTAATAAGCGGTGTGCAGCTTCTTTTCTAAACCTGGTTTTGTACCTGAGGACCAGGAGGTGGCACACGTGGTGGCAGTGTTCTGAAAAGGCCCCACGAGATCTGTGTACCTACAGGTCTGTAAACCTGATGTCAAATTACCAGAAATTACAGAAACAGAGTAAAATCAATGGAAATACAATACGTGGAAAGAGTTAACCTGACTTTTGTACATTTGCCTCACAGACCTATTGGAGTTCTTTGAAAAGGTCAACAAGCCTGTGGATAAGGGTGATCTGGCTAATATAGTCTGCTTGGATCTCCGAAAGGCATTTGACAAGGCCCTCACAAAAGATTTCTTAGAAAACTAAGCAGCCACGGCTTAACAGGTAAAGTTCTTGGATAAACAATTGGTTAAAACATAAAAACAGAGGGTATAGGGCATGGTCTTTCTTACAAGAGGGGAATGGCACCAAGGGACTTCAACGTGGAGCTTTGCCGGGACCCAGGCTGCACAACCTGTTTCTAAATGACAAGAGGCGGCTAAGCAGTGAGGTGAGAAGATTATTCAGGAGCGAAAACAGGGGGGGCAGCTGGGAGGAACTGTAGAGGACCTTATTAAACTAAGCGACTGGGTAATAAACCAGCAGAAGAAATTAAATGTAGACAAATGTAGTGATGCACGTGGGAGAAAATTCCAGTTTCACATTATAAAATGACGCTCTTCGAAATGTCCATAGAAATGTCAGCTCCAAACTTGCTCAAAAAAGCAAACCGAATTCTAGAAATCATTACAAAAGGAGTAAAGAATATACTGCAGAAATATCTGCATATATTTCCCTGTCAGGCTCTCCTTCCCCATAACTTTTGAACCTACTGACCCTATTCAAACAAATTTGACAGAGGTAGCGATCTCAAATATTTTAAGTTCCAAGAAATCAGCCTCATGACTAGACACTAGAGAAAACACAGCAGAGTCCCAAAACACAGGCTTATTCATCCCAGCAGCCTCAGAAGGACTTGTTGCATGGTTTACAGTCTCTGCTTTAGGTGTAACTATTTTAACACTTTTACAGTAACAGCCCAAGAAAGTAGAGCATGGCAAGCAGTAGCTATGCAATTCTTTCTGATGTAAGAACTCACATTCACCCAACCTGATAAATATGTATTTGTCTCCAAAATTCAAGGCATATTTAATGTCTATTCCATGACTTTCTTCTCTAACTATCTCTACTAGCAATAAAATATGGTTTTATTAAAAAGGAAATAACTGCTAAGATAATGTGCAGCAAATAAACAAAAATTAAACATTAAAATTTTGAACACTGATCTTTTTCCTCAGTTTGGAGGCTTTTTTTTAAAAGATACATTCCACCAATTATGTGGAATTTACCCTGCAATTTACTGTGAGCTGAAGTGACTGACAAGATACCTCAGGCAAACAGGGTCACTCAGACTTTTTCTTGCTGTTTCATGATTAAAGGTTGACCACAAAAACCTTTACTTTCTGCAGAATGAGATGGTTGGTTAGTTAAATATGCAGGCAATTAACATAGAGATAACATGCATTTAAATGGAGGTCCCATTGACCCCCATCTCTGGCTGCAACCTTTGCTCTGAAAGCAGACAGCTTAGCAAAAATATTCAATTAATAAAAAGCCATGAAGGGCAACAAGTCCATTTTAATTCATTTAAAAATAAATGGTGTTTACTGCTCCATATTTAATAAGTTAATAAACAACAACACCACGACTAATACAGCAAGCAACAAGGGCATGCAGCTGAAAGATCTTTATAGAGATCATAGCAAAAAAAAATTCAATTTCTGGGTTTCTCCTTTGTTTAGGATAAAACAGAATATTCTGTGAGCAATGAAGCAAACAAAGCCCGTGTTCTTATACATTTGAGCCCCATCTTTCTTGCCTCTGCCCATGTTCTATCCCAACTGTGGCACTACAACTTGCTGCAGTAACTCAATACCCGTACCTCCCTCACAACCTCCTTGATGGGCAAAACCAGCACAAGCTCTGGCTTCACCATAGATAAGCAAGTAGTGATTTACTGTGGTTACTTTAGGTGGATTAAAACTAAACCCACCCCGCATTTCCTTCTACGGGAGCACCAAGTCTCCACTCTATGCAGCTGCCTGTTTTCTGAAAATTTTTAACCTGGTTGTATTTGAAAGTCCCAGTCTTCTGGCACATTTGCTTGAAACTGGCCAAAAAGTTGTAAAATTCTGCATGAATAAAAAAATCGAAAGCTTGGAGACCCTGAAATTATAAACCAAACTAAGAGATTTTTTTAAAAAACAAAGAAAAATCAAACTTGCAATTTGGGGGTCCAGAGAAACGACATATCACACCACTGCCATCTAATGGAAGAAAACATCATCCAATCATTGGTCCTGAGGAAGGCCCAGACAGACAAAAGCTATTTCACCAAGTAGGAGAGTCGTTTCTACCACCCCTAAGATGGCCTCCTCCTTTTCTCATATATAAATTCAGCTCTCCTCAAAATATTCTGGGTTGAAAAAAACCTCACTAAATGTTATCCAAATGTATGACTATTCTCAGGAGAGCTGAAAGACTGGTTTGGGGTTTTCTCTTTTGGAGAATTCAGTATTTTTTTAAAAAAAAAATGTTATTCGACTCCATTCAAAGCCATAAGATTACTCACAGTACCTAACATTAATTGTGGATACTGGTCTTTTTTAAAGCCCTGGGCTTCAAAGTCCATAGGACAAGGTTGTCTTTTAATTAATTTTTGTACAGTACAATTGTTTTATGTACCGTCGATTGGCACCTAGAGCTTTACTGCTGTACAGCTACCATAACCTAAATAGATGGAATAATAATAATGCCCACCACTTCCCCAGAACTGGTGTGGATGGTTTTTTTGTTCAGTGTTGAGGGAGCTACATCTTTATTGCCAGAAGCTATGATTTTTCTGCTGCGTTGCACATAAATTCCTACTCCAGCAAACCTGTGCCATCTCTAGGCCGGTGCCCCTCAAATACCCAGAAAGAGATTTAATAAAAATGATGGCACGGTCTATTAGTGTCTTACTTCCACAGTATATTATCTACCAAGAAAGAGAACATTTACTTAATTCACTTGGGTAAGAGAGTTCTACTCTTCTAAACAAAAGCCAGGGACATGCACTAATAGGGGAAAATGCGAACGGTGACTTCTCTGATTGCTGGCATACTGCAGAAATGAAGTCACGCGATAATTAGCAGAACTGATTCAGAATGGTTCCTGTCGAGTACCTGTGTTCAATACGAGTCTCTCGATTGGATTTATTATCAAATTGTCACTATATCAAGTAAGCATTTGTTTTGCATATGCTGTATACTCTGAGAGTGCGTAATGGATTTGGTTTTAGCAAAACTAAGAAGCCAGGCACTGTGCTCCTCTGCCTGGGGGTTTCCACAGGTCACTGCTGCGCTGAAGTCTTGAGACTTTTGAGACACCAACTTCTCAGCAGAGTACCACCACTTTTGGGAGAGATGACCCACCTTCAAGCAACCAGAGGCCTATCATATTTATTGATTTATGAGATGTGGCATCATGGCACCAGAGAAAAAGCTAAAGCAAAGTGATTCTGCAAGGCAGATGAAAAAGCCAACGCATTGCAAGTAAGCTTTCAACAAAGCTGATTATGAGCCGCTGTTCAAAGAGAAAAAAATTTCTCTTCTGCTCACTTCTGTGATATGAAATACATATTTCCCAGTCTGCTGAGACCACTAAGAGCCTACTAACATTACCCAGTCCCAAAATGCACTTCAAACACATGCCAAGCTATTGGCAAAGTTTTATACAGACCAATGAATCAAAACATTAATCACTGTGTGTAAATGGAAATTTTACTTTTTTATTTCTCTGGAAGGAAACAAAATTAAACCAATTATTTGCCAGTGATATGGGCCTGCAAATTTTGGAAGCAGTAAATTAAGAATAATCACAGATTAGATATGTCACAGTATACTTGAGCATCTTGGGCCTCCTTACAGAAAATATCTGCTAGACCATGAGTTCATTTATGAAAAGATAATGACCCAGGAAATATTTTCCTTAATTGCAAAGAAGCCGTTTAAGAAAGTGTCTGGGGAACTAATTAGAAAGGAGTTTCCTCTGTAGAGGACCTGGCTTTAAACTCAATAAGCAATTTTAGAGGACTTGCTTGAGACAGAGCGTTGTTTAGATACAGTCAAGAATGCTTGCTGAGGTACAGCAACATTTTGCAGACATAGATGTGGGTATGTCTCCGAGTTCTCACTGTGGCAGGGCAGCTGCCAGTGCTGGCACGCTCCAGCTATGGTGACTTGCTCAGCACGACTCATCAAGCCCTTTCCTATTTTGCTACAGCAGATGTGGAAAGCATTCAAAAATACGCAAATAGGAGAATCTCCACCTCCAAGCCAAAGCGAGATTTTGTGAAACACTCGCACATTTGCCAAGCCACATATAACGCCTGCTGGCCAAGCCAACAGGTGCCAGGAAAGTCGTTCACTCAACAGCATCACACACTCACACTGAGCGCCATTGCTCCTTTATGTTACCTAAACATCCATAAACACATCATCTGTAAGTTAAAGGGGATAGCTACATATATATTTCAAATATACACAGGCACTTCCCCCCCATCTAGTTTCTGGTAACTTCTTAAAATGCTCAGATTTACAGAGCATCATAGTCCATCAGCCTGCAGATCAAACAAGCTTTCATTTGATAAGGTAGGGTGTGAATTTACAACACTTCATTGGTGAGTGAATAACCTCATGGTTTCTTATTGGCAATTCTTTTCATTTTATTTTGATGTATGCCTGCCTTTAGGGTGTTTAGATGTCTCCTTTAGGTATTTTTCCTAAAGACTTGGCTCCTAGTCTCATGTGGTTACAAAGTAATACTACTTTTTAATTGAAACAGAAAAAAAAAAGCATTCTCAACTTTCATTTAAAAAAAACACAAGAGTGAAACTAAAGTTTCAAAAACCAGAAAAAAAAACCCAAAACCTCCAAACGTTTACGAATTTTAAACAACTAATCTCATTATACTTAAATATATCTCTTGTTATCAAAAAACTTAGATTAGCTGGTGCTGCTACAGGTCAGTAGTGTGATGGATCAGCAGAGCCCTACATAAAACTTGCTAAGCACCTACCCACACTCAGCACCTATCCAGCCTTCACAAATGCCTCACTGTCAGAAAACCTGCCAGATTAAAATATTCCATATTGCTACACTTTTACTAACTTGTGAACTATTATGGCACTGATTACATAAAATTTTGGAATGGGTCAAAAAAACCCCCAACTGAAATACAAACAAACAAACAAACACAACTAACGCACAAAAAAATCACCACATCTATTGTCTATCCTGGCATTGAAAATAGGATTGATTTATTTTTTACACAAGTCTAGAGTTTCAAAATTAAATAAGTCTGTTTTACAAATTATTTACTTTCTACAAGATCCATTTCCCCTTGAAGCACGCTGTGCATGCCCTCCTAGTGTGAACAGTTTACAGTCTGTGATCAGGCACAGACCTACTTGGCAGGATTTTTTTTTCCTCTCTCAAAATGGCAATTCTGAGAATCATAAATAACACAGCACAGTTATTGCAATTTGAGCTTATTCCCAATAAATAAAATTTATTAACTAAATAGCTTTCTATGCAGCTTAGCTCTCTCTTCACTAGCTTATTGTTTTACATAGACTTGCTTCATGTTGTTAGTCACAACCAAATTGTGCCTTCTGAAGTGTAATAGGAATAGGAATTAATAAATATAAAATGAAAGTTCATAATTTCATATGATCACAAATAACCTTTAGTCTTCATAGAACATGTGCAAAAAAATTACTTTCTAAAATTTAAAGTTATGAAAGTATTTTGTCTGACATGCTCACCAAGGTATATCTACTATATGCTTATAAACTTTGTTTATCAGAATACCGGAGCAGAAGCCTCTTGCTCATTAAGCTCCAATACATTAGGGTACTTAGGAATGCTGGTGAACTTAAGCAGATGAGTAGCACCACTGACACAAGGCAGGACAGACTCCTTTTGGGAGACATGAAGGAGCACTTTATCATGCCATTCCAATTATCTCCAACACTTAATAGTAAGCCTCCAGTTATCTCACTTTTGTTACACAAATAAACTCTCAATTTATTAAAATAGGTCATGGTATATTTTAAGTCCTGGTCCAAAAACAGCGCGGTAACTGGAGAAATAAAATTGTATGTGATATGTGGTGGGTTAACACAGATGACCTTATGGCATTTTTTTACCATAAACCCACCGCTATCCTAATGACTGCATATCTGCATCCCCAGTCTTCGTATTTTAAAAATGAATAGATCATTGCTAACATTTCTCAACAAGAAAAATGTCATAATGAAATATTAAAATTATAAATAGAGTCTCTATAGTTCCCCTCATCATGTTAGGCACATTTCTCTCCCAAGACAAACACTGCTATTCAACAAATCAAGTCACGCATGGTTTGAAAAAATATACAGAAAATGAAGAATATGCAGTTGAAGTGTTTGTCTCCTACACATTACTGTGATTCATAGGTTTTCTTTATTAAAAAAAATTCCCACAGGTGGGATTTTGGACTTTTAGTCATTCTCCCCTGCTCATCTTCTAAGGTCCTAGCGAAATGCTCAAAATCATACGAGCTCCTGATTAAACCAGGAAGTAAATCTGCATGCAAGCAATTAAAGTGTCTGCAAGGGCAGATGCAGATGACAGTAATTCATACTCTAAGAAATGGGCTTGTGTATTTGGCAGATTAACTGTTCTGTATTCCATTGCTATGAGGTATGGAAACTGTACTGTGAAACAACCATTACTCATTCCCTCGGCTCTAGGCACGTAGGTCTATCAAAGGCAAGCCAGTCTGGGGAGGGCGGGGGCTGGAAAGAGAAGAGTCTACGCGTTTCAGATTAACGCTTCTCTTGAATGGTTTCTTTTATTTTATTTCCCCTACTTTTTAAATTAGCAAATACAGTAGACCCAGAAGGGAAATGCGCAAGGGGGAGAGGGAAAGAGGGGAGGGAAAGGGAAAAAGCAAAAGCAGCCAAAACTCTCCGACTTGTTCATTATAGGGTTTTTGTGTTTGAACATCTGAATGAATCATGTGTCTGTTTTTCATTATTCTCCATATGTGATTGTTCCCTGCTTTGTTCAGTGATTTCTGGCCATTTTGTCATGACTGTGCTTATTTTGTTTTATATATTGTTCTATTATAGGGTGATTGTTGCTTCTCCTCTGCCTCACTTAGCAGTTATGCCACCAACAAAGAGCAATCTGAAAATGAGAGGTTACGTCAAAAGGTTTCCCTAGTGAACTGCCTTGCAGCATATATGATTACTTTAGAGCCAACTGCTTAATTCATACCAGGGAGAAATCCTCAGATAACACTATTCCTTAGCACGACAGGAATGTAGTGGCTATCTTTTTAAAAATCTGAGGAATACTGGAGAATGACTTAAAGTCCATTGCAGAGTGTTTTCCTCATTTTTCCAGGAGGAAACCTAACACTTCTTGCTACGCAGTGGCCTATTTTAACAGATCTGCACATTGATACATGGGGTATTTGAAATAATTTCTTTGCTATATTAACTATTTTCCATTTTCAGCTCTATTCTATACCTTGCTCAACACACAAATGACACTGAAATAGATTCTGAAATCTCCAATCATGTGATTACTTCTTCTATCATCTCCTTGAATTTAATCCACCCTCCTGCAATGTATAAACATCACAGGATGATGGGTTCCTTTAACAGGATATCTCATGCTTTGCAGAATGAGATCCAGAAGACTGGAAAGGAACAAAAAAA
>VYZM01011634.1:35651-89730 GCA_013398915.1 Dromas ardeola | reverse complement strand
AAAAAAAAAGAAAAGAAAAAGGAAAAAAAGACCAAAAAAAAAGACAAGGAGACAAAGAGGGAATGGTACCGTTACTCACAGAGAAAAGGGACCTTTGGGTTTCAGTCTGTGACCCAGCAAACACTTAAGTATCTCATGAAGGGGGAGCAGCACCAACAGGAAAGACTGTGAACAGCCTGCCTAAACATACTCTTTGGTATCAGCAAAGAAGATTTGAGGCTATTTTGTGCCTGACAAAGTTCTCAGCTGAAGTTTCCACACCATGAGTGACACGTAACCATTCAGCTTTAGATAAAAGCCACTGTCTCTCCATCACTCTCTACTCTTGTTTTCGTGACTGATGCGAAGTGAGACTTTCCATTTCACTGTTTTTCCTTTCCCTAAGAACCCGCAAAAGCATTTGTTTCCATTTGACTTTCATTTTGGGGAGGAAAAACATGCTTTGCTTTGTTTTATTTCAGACTGAAACCAGTCAGAAGGAGGGCCAACTGACCTAAAGGCATTAACAGTTTGTGCAATCTAAGTTGAGCCCCAATTCAGCCATCTTTCAGGAACCATAAAAACTGTACAAGCCTTCCTCCCCTCCACATCCCCCCTTTTTTTGCTGGTTCTGGAGATAGGCAGGGTTTTGTGCTCTGAAGGCAGGCGTAATCCACTGTACGCTCCACCTTGATGGATACGCGGGCAGGTAGTTGTGGGTCTATTTTGCCATAGCTGGCTCCACTCCAAACACAGACATAGCAGATTTAATTTTAACCATGAGATCACATGCTTTTCTAACCTCAGGTGTTTCCAGAATTGGGGCTTTTATACTCACTTATGTTCCACTTAATTTTATAATTCTTCATGGTAATACCTGAAGTTGACTTTGGCCTCAAAGCCATTAGAGCACATATCTTAAGAAGGCAAAGCCAAATTCTCTGCCAGCGTGATTTATGGTTGTTCAGTGGGCCAACTTACCCAGCAGGAAATTTGGGCTGCGCGGTGCATCCTCATTTGTTTGATTTATTTAGATTAAAATCAAATATATGAAAAACATGCAAAAACATGCCTATCTTGTACTGTAAAGGGCCTCTGACAGATATATAGAAAAAGAATCCAACAAAAATCAGCGGCTAACCCACAACAACCTCAAATAAAACACAACCCCCACCTAAACTTCCGCCAACAAAAACTAACACCCAGCCTCCATTTCAGTCCAGCCACTCCTAATGAATTGATATGTTGTTTTATCCAAGTCATGTGAGAGCTAAAAGTTAAGGTTTCTTGCCAGCAGAGGCAGGCATTTGTGGTTCCACTGCTTTTATTACCGATTTCCCAGAGCTATTTGCTACATACTGTGATCCTGCAAACACTTAGTTACACTAGAGATTTTACTCACAGAAGTGATTCTGTTCAGTTCAGAAGAGGTTTCCTCCTGCACGTAAAGTTATGTGCACACCTTCACGTTTGCAAAAGCAGACATCAGAGTGGTAAGAGGCACCACAATAACAAACACCGTTATAGGCAATTAGCCATATGCACACGATTTCATCTACCGCTATAAACCTTGAGCGCTACCACAAGAAAGTAATTGGAATTAATTTGGACACTGTTTTCCTAAATATTTCAAGTAATTATTTCACAGTAATCAGAACATCAGTTCTGATGAAGAATGTTGGTTTGTGTGCTGCATGAAATCAGGAAGCTATTTTCTTCCTCCAAACGTAGTCATATTTCTTTCTTGCATGTGTGGAGAACGGTATTAAGTTATTTCTCCTCTCCAAAGTTGTTTGGCTTTCTTTTTCTGTAACCTTTAATTGTGATTTGATTCATCCAGAAGTACCAAAATGTATTCTTCAGTGGGAACACCCAGAGAAATAAGGATAGCGTGCATCACAAGAGATGGCCTCCAGTTTTCTTGTATTCAAATGCGAACTACTATAAAATACAACAACCTGCACACCTCTGGTCTACAAAATAAGGTATCATTAATGTAAAAAATGTCAGGTACGACTTGCTTGTCATGAGAAAACATGAGCACTATTTAACTTCCTCCTGAGAGACAGTGCATGGAGATATCCTTTCAAAGATTTTGAACCAAAAATTCTGGTCAGAGAAACATAATTGTGGAATGAAGTTCATCTCAATGCCTATTACCAACCCTTCAATATAATGACTGTATCATCACAGTATCTAAGGGAATAGATGTTATGAATCTGTGAGATGGCTACCTCAAGAATGTGTCTACTGAACATCTGAACCAAAATTTCTATTCAAAAGATTTCCAGTCATACAACATGTAAGTTTTTTATTACATTCTTCCCCAAGTGTTATTTAAAGGCACAGTAAGCACAAATAAAATTGTTTACATTGTTGGTTTTTAATCCTTTTAATCCTTATATTCAATTATGCTTTTAATGTTTTTTCCATGTAATAATTTTCATTTAAAACCAGGTGGTCAGATACTTGAAAGACTTTCCATGTCAGGTGCAACTACACAGACTAGGACTTCAACTCATTAAAGAAGGACCCGTGCAGTGAGATGGTGACTAACTGTCTTCATTGTTTCACATAATACATAAGGACTGCCAAGGAAATTATAAGGTTTAAAAAGTGCATGAGGTGGTACTTCCCCAGAATGGAGAGTTACTTGTGGAACTCATTGCCACAGCCCGCACTGATGCCCCACAGAGCACATGTCTACAAAAAACTATCAGACAACTTCTAGGATGGAAGATCTGTCACGAAATTAAAAGCAAAGACACATTTGTGGCCCTGTAAGTCCCATACTGCCAGAAACTGGGAGAGGGTACCAGAGTAGTATCATCGCATGTTGGCCGTGTTTTAAAATCAGGCATCTCCACAGCTACTGAAACAAATTCCTGTCTGACCTGGCCCAGCTGTTCTTAGATGGCAAGAGAACATTAATTTGGGGGCAGAAATACCTTCTTACAAACCTAAAAAATTTTACCATCTCTTGTATATATTGGCTTGGGGTGAAACTGTTCAAGTCATCCGATATCCACTATTAAAATGACCAAGGCCACTTAA
Organism: Dromas ardeola; assembly: GCA_013398915.1. Classification (NCBI taxonomy): domain Eukaryota; kingdom Metazoa; phylum Chordata; class Aves; order Charadriiformes; family Dromadidae; genus Dromas; species Dromas ardeola. Next base: position 86,697 of record VYZM01011634.1, on the reverse strand, counting down.
AAACACTTCACTGTCACACAGAGGGTAGGACTAAGGGAAGACCCCATGGTGCTGTGCATGGGGAAACAATCTCCCTGCTCAGTCCCAGCTACAGAGCTATGCCAAAAACCATTCTCAAGAGCCCCATCCCACTGCACCCCACGTTTTCTGACTCCTCAGCAGACTCATGAAAGATGCAAGCAATGCAGAATAAAATAAACCCTTAATGTACACGGAAGTTGCAGTATCAATAGATCATTTCAAGAGCTTGCAGGCAGGCGGTCGATCAGCACTTACACTGCAGACAAAGCTCGACCCGGTCATTCCCGGGAAGCTATTTGATAACTGCTGTTAAAATGGAGAGAGTTCCTGAAGGAAGCACTTCAGCTGCAAGTGACACCACCTACAAGATGCGGGAACCTTCCCACTGCCCACACCGATCCCAAACTGACGTGAATTTCCTGTCTCGTGGTACACAGTGGATTTGAGCCATTTCTGCTTCTGCTTGCAGGATGCCGGGGGTGCAGGGGAAGGCAAGTGGGTACAGGGTTGGGAGGGAACTGAGATTCAGCCGGGGACCAGCTCCACCACCCTCAGGAACAGAGGAACCAGCTCAGGGCAGAGGAACCAGCACCACCACCCCGCTGCTGGCAGGCAATAGGCCAAGGTGGGAAGCCTGCTGAGGGACAGCCACCACCGAGGGCAGCTAAGGCAAAGAAGGGATTTCCTGGGAGCCCTGTGGATGGGGACACTCAAACTTTTCAACGGCGTTATGGAAAATAAAAGCGTCTGTGATAGGTACGTCGTATTCTGTCCTTCAAGCTGACCTTTCGGCTGGCCACAGCTAGTCCTGTAACGCCAAACAGCCGTTGGAGTGGAGTCTTTTACCGCTTGCCCAGCGCAGTGCTACACACATGCTGCCATCCTCATCGACAAGGTGGTAGCGCAGACACTGGTACAAAACACAGCTTTTGCCCAATTCCAGTTATTGTTTCCATGTTTTAAATAAATGTGAAACTTGGGATTTAAACTGAAGTAACCGGTGTAGAGAATTCCTCCTTGCTTAGTAAAACCAATGGAGTTACCATGTAATTTCCAAGTTGAGAGTTTAATAATTATATGCCCGGCGTTAGGGTTCACTCAAGGCCTCACACATTGCTCAGAGCACGATTCACCCAACTGAAAACAGTCTGCATTTCTGGGCATTTAGGTAATATATGCTTTTATCTCAGGAACTTTTGTACTGGGATGAATTCGGCCGGCAGTAATTGGATTTAGATAAGCAACTCTGAGGCTCTTTCATTCTTGTGAATTAATATATAAATAGCATAACTGAGTTCATTTTGTTTAAAGCAGACTCTATTAGGAAAATCATGGATTTCAGGAGGGAAAAAAAAAAGCCCACGTTACGAAAGCCTAAAGTACAGAAGGAACTGCTGCTGGGTTTTTCAGAGAGATGTTATTCCTGTAATACACTGCCACATGAACCTAAGACATCCAAACACATGCAAAAGGGAAATTCACTCAGAAAGATAGTTCTGATTTGCGTATTCATTTCTGCGCATTTCATCTACTGCATGACGTTTTCAATGCTTTATTTTTTCTCAAAAATACAATACATTACTATTCTATCCATTAACAAAGATTGAGCTGCTTTGTTGTTGTTTTTCTGTATATTATTTTTAATTAAAAAAGGAAAAGTTAAGACTAAACTCTTTAATTCACACAGAGATACAACAACAAAATTCATGCCATTCAGAGCACCCTTTATTTTCACAGACCAGCACATGGCTTAGGGAACAAGCAGAAGAAGGTAGTTGCAGGGAACCAGGGGTACTGGATTAACATGACTGTACTTCTGTAAGAGTTTAACACTCAGCTGCTCTGTCTTCTTAACTTACTCACTCTAGCTGTCAAGTTTACAAAAATCATTCCTTCACTAAATATAATAAAAGTTAGTACAGCAATTTAGAATAACAACTTGTCCAAGAGTTTCAAAAACACCACAAAAAAGGGGAGGGAGGCCTCTTAAATCCTTTGGTTGTACATCTAAAATGGCCCTTGACTCAGGGCCCCTGAGTCATAAGTACTGAATACTGTAACGGAAAATGTTGGTCAGCAATTTTGAAACTCAAGCTATGTATTTGCGTTATACCAACGGAGAGTTGTGTAGAAAGAGTTGTGTAGAATCTGTGTAGAAACACCTACAGTCAAAAAATTCCTCTACTTTTAAAATGCTAGCTTTCCTTTCCAGTGTCCCAAAAATATTCCGCTATTAAAGCACAGGAAGGCATCTTGTCTTCATCTTCACTAAAACGACACAGGCGTCTCACATCCAAGTTAGAAATGTATTTACAAGACAACGCAGATATTATCAAGAAAGAGAGAGTCATATTTCCGATTCAAACTAATCTGCATTCTTTTCTTAAACATTATACGTATTCACCTCCGGAAAAAGAGTCCCATATGAAAGCGTACAGGCTCTGAAGACTTACTGTAATTGTTTTCAGTACTTGGGAAATTAAGCCAGGTAAAATAGAAGATAAAGGAAACAAAATCTAAGAAGATACTAAATTTCTGGAAATATAAAGAACTTGAACTTTCAGACCTGTAAGAAGTATATCACTTCAGCAGTTCAAAGGTAACGTTTCCTGTAGCCTTGTTCCTTTCCTTGCCAAAAAAAAAAAAAAAAAAAAAAAAAAAAAAAAAAAAAAAAAAAAAAGATGGTTTTGTCTGCATGTAAATGAAATCAAGTGGCTTGATCCAACACTTGCAGAAATAAAAGACAGTTTTTTCATTCCCTTCAGTAGGTACAAGCTTAAATCCTAATCACAGTGCTTACAATAAGGCTACAGATTTGTCACACTCTTGATACCCAAGACAGAATAAAATGCCAGTTACTAAAGTAGCGCTCCCCAGAAAAGCCTGACATTTTACAGTGGTTTTCCCATTTGTTGTCAGCTCTTAGTTGCAGTTTTCATTCTAAACACTGTTTATTCTGCATTAGTGCTATATATTATATTCATATTATATCTGTATGTTTGAATATTGACACTATTTAAAACATGATTACATTATTATATATCATATTTAAATTAAAATTCTGAGTTATATATTTTTTGCTTTGCTAGAAAGCTATGTTTTTCCCTCACAGTTCTACCATAAGAAATAACCAGTGTTAATAATTAATTAGCAAAATATTCTACAGTTGCTAAATTAACTATGGAAAACTAAATTCATGCACAAATTAATAACTGTGATTTCATGCAGAACACTTCAGTCCTTCTTCTGGGCCATCATTAAATCTTCAACTACTAATTATTCCATATTTGCAAGAATTCAGATGTCTTAAAAAAATAAAATGCAACTTTTGTCTGCAGACATTCAGCAGTGCTGCTAAATTTTCTGTATAATGATAGCATGCATTATTGAGAAGACCGTTTAGGGATCCAAAACCCTTCACAGAATGAGATATGGTTTACTGTAGCCTGTCACAAATCCTAATGCCAGGCATACCCTAATTTTCAAAGAACAGGAGGGGAAAAAAGAAACAACAAAACATCCAAAACCTATCTTTCCTACTATAAAGACATTGCTCATAAGTATTGGAAGGAAAAATTAAGCAGATCTTCAAACTTGAAGAATCTCCTCTATGCGGCAACTCAATTATCTGAGATAGTCTGGAAGCAAACACCCACCCACCCCCAACATATCAGTCCTGTGTGTAGAATTTATTTACTTTGTATGTTCTTGTGTGCTGTACTGTCTTGTATCCTATTTCTCATTCACAGTCTTGCTTACTTACGGAGGATTCATTGTTAAATTACAGTTGGTATGAACCAGCATGCCAGCATACCATGATATTAATCTCTAAAGTATTCGATCATTTAACAATAGTCCCATTATTCAAGAGAATTCAAAGCGTTCAGTTTCTGCAGATTTTCTGACATTTCACTAAAACAATTTACTCTTAAAAGAATTCTATGACTGCAATATTCTGTAAAATATATGTATATATGTCTCAATCAGATGGTTCCTCTCCATTAATAGTCAAGGAAAGAAAATGAATTAAAAAGAAAAGGAATTAAAGAAGAAAGCAAGAACTCCAGCTACCACCAGGGACCGTGAACTCAAACTGGTAATTCAAAGCAAAAGCATTTTATAGAGTTCACACAGAGGCCATATGAATCAAATGTGTGAGTGAGACTTCTTGAGTTCACAGAGCTCCCATTTCATTATTTACAAATTAGAAAAATCCAGGTACTTGGGATGTCTTTGGAAACAACTTAGATTTTGAGAGGAACAGTTTCTTAGGAATTTTACATTGCAAAATACATATTTCAGGAACTACGTCACAGAATTGCTTCTTGTTCTTCAATATATTTATGTTAATCCTTTTCTTTCCAGGGCTGGAATGTCACAGTTGTATTCATTTTCCAGCAGTCAAAATTTGACAAAAGTGATGCAGAGGAGCACATTCTTCTCTGCCTGGAATTTTCAATGAGAAATAACAAGAGCATGGATTTGGATTTTCATAATTACATGGACAAAAGTGCATATCACTTGCCCAGGACTGGGACAGAGTACCTCTGGTTTTGAGTTTCTTTCTTTAGATTTTATTTAAATCCACCAAGTATATTTTTAAAAGCAAATATTTTTTTGTCCATTTATTCAGGCAACTCTGTAACATAAAGACGGCCTCAGGAGAGGGTGTAGAAATGGATTCGATAAGCTGTTTGTCCACAATATTTTTAAATACTCATGCACGTGTACAACTTCAGGCATGTAAGCAGCCCAGTTGAACTTACAACAGGATGATCCATGTTTCTCAAGGTTAAAGCACGTTTGTAAGCTCATAAATTAACGTGCTTGTTTGGTGTGGAAAGTCCTCCCTACAGCCCTGGTACAGTAAATAGACTTACACAGGACACGCAAGTGCATGTTTCCAGTCAGCGAGTGCTTTGCTTTCCTCGATGCAAGGCCTATAACTACTATTACAGTAATTAGTTTTAGGAGGACAAATCATTCTTGCTGGTAACTCACCACAACTCGCAGGCCAAGGTCCCAAAGCAGGTATTCTCCAAAACTTTCTCTATAGCTTTGTCAACAATAAAATTCAGACTAGTTGAAGCTGCCCAGCATGCAATATAGATAGATAATTTATGAATCATGTGTTACTGGTTTTATGTTTTCAAAATCCTTCTAAAATCTGCAAGTAAATATAGGAATAAATGAAGAGTCATCTGTTACAAAAACACATTTACAGGTTTAAAAAGATTTTTAGCGTAGAGCCCTTGTCAATTATATAAATAATTCTTCATTCTTTGTTGTCCAAAGAAAAATGGACATGATTGAATGTATCAGCCTCACTGTGTCAGCCTGGTAAATATCTTTGGAGAGGAAGAGCTTATTCAAAACTGCACTTCGGATCACAGTCTTGGTTTCCAGAAACGTGGTGCCCCCTTTCTGGCTCCAATGGGCTGCCCCAATTTATATCAACAGAGCATCTGCCTCATTATTTTCTGCCTTTGAGAGTTGACGTTACACTTTAAGATAACATCAAAGGGTAGGGAAAATGGCGTAATTAGCATGTCTCATAGCTCTCTGCTCGTCAGTCAGTACTTCTGAGAACCAATGAGCCTAAGACAAAGAAAATCTTAGCTGGCTTTGTGTCAGCTTCTCTCACTGGACACCTTGGCCGTGAGTCTCCTACAGAAGAAAAGCCAACATTGACAATTGCTGTGTTCTGCTGTGGTTGAGTTTGCACCCAGAAACAGCCAACGTGGACCAGGAAGGGGTTAGATAAGCCACGGGATTCACTAAATAAATACACTCTTTATATACCCAGTGTCTTCTGTCCTTAAAAGGACACTTGGTTGGTCCTATCAGCCAGAACCCTAGATGGAGAGTTATGAAAAAAGATGTGCTATATAACCCATCCTTTCTGAAATATACATGGGCAGATCTGGAGGAAGAAGCAAGAATTTAAATATTTTATGTTTCTGCTGAGAAATTTTACCCCAGGAATGAAAGACTCACTGAAAAACAGAGTGAGCACATCTTGAAATCTGATCACTAACACTGGGTTTGGAAGCAAATGAGCTTCAGTAGTTTGGGAGCCCTCAAAAAGGGTCTTTTGTATATTGTTGGCTTCAGGTGCCTTCAAATAAACTAATTAAATAAGATACAACCCTCAAATCAGTGGAAAAACAGACCTCATTCTAAGTATTGAGCATACTTTGAGAGAGAGAACTGCGATTCACTGGGATAAATCCACAATTCTTCTTGTAATGGGCCAAGGAGTACAGTACTGACAATTGCTGTTGCTCACTAATGCGCCAAAAAGTTATGAAATTAACTTTTGGTATTAAAACATAACTAGGAAATAAATATGTTTGAGATATGCTTTTGTTTTGCTTATATATTTCAAGTCTTTGTGACAGGGTTGTATTTTTATGCCTCTCTTTACAGACATGAAGGAGAGAAACCTACATTTTTTAAAAAGTTGAAAGCTGAGATTCCCATCTTATCACATGCCTCGGGATCTAAGGGTTTAAGAAACAAATATTGTGAACCTCGCAATAAACTTCTGAGGCTTGGCAACACCAAGGGCAACATCTTCATCAAATATTAGTGAACATACTCAGCTAGGGAAAAAACACTGCTTGGCAGTTGCATGTTTTGGGTCCAGAAAACAACCTTGCGACGAATAAATAAATAAATAAATAAAATAATAACAATGAACAAATCCACCCTGTGTTCTACTCCCCGCTTTACAAAAAGAGCTGGATTTAAAGATTTATGAAAACCCCAGTGCTGACAGCCCTCACTTTGCTATGCTATCACGCACATAAATGGCAAGTATATCCTATACAGATAAATTATATTCCAGCAGCCAAAATATAATCTGCCAAATGTGCTGGGTTTAAAAATTAATAACAGAAAATTTATAATGATCACCTCTAGCAGCAAGCTGACTGCTTTTTGAACATCCCATCAGAAGCAGTGAAAGCACAAAACCAATGTAAAATGGAAACAGTCAGACTTCATGGAGTCAAAGACATATTCTACAAGAAACAGACCTATAGACTGCAAATATTTACAACTATCAACAACTGAATTCATACTATGGACAGTCCGGAATGTACTCAATGGCCAACTCTTATAAACCAAGCACTTGCTGTATCAGGCCATGTATTTACGCATTCCTGAAACATCTTATTCATCAACAGCATTTGCACCCTTTCCTCCCACTTAGTCAGACCATGGGAGTTTCCGACCCTTTCCCTTTCTGCTCTTCAAGAAAGGAAGTTCTCAAAACACCAACACCTTGAATAAGAAGCCAAAGGAAAAGAAAAGGTCCGCTCCAGCTATTCATTTCCCATGTGCCTCTGCCCTTCGCTTTCTTTGGGCTTGCTCCAGAGACCACTGACATCAAGAGAAAGATCTATGGATTTCCCCTGTTCTTCAATTTCTGAGCACCATTAAATATTACTCTACATGCAATGTTCCGTTTTGTAAGACGATTTCCTAAGTTCAGACTTCAGTTTCTTTTCAATTCCCACATTCTCAGGACAACAGCTCCTTTGTTCAAGCTTCCATGTTTATGGGAATGTTATCTTATCTCTGGTTTAGCCTTTAATATTGAGCAGAGTCAGAAAAGAATCATCCTCTTGTTTGAGATTTAAAGATTTATGTCTGCTTACATTTTTAAGACATATAAACATACAAACATACTTACAAAGTCTAAGCAAATTTACTCATATTAGAGCTGTTATCTGAATGATGATATTTAACACCAGTTACAGTTTAGTTGCCTTATCTCCCCCGTGAAATAGTTTTTTCAAAATCTGTTATGAGAGTAAAATGACAACATCCCAGGGAAAACAAGCTTTCTGCAGCATGTCTGCAAGGGAGCTGCAAGGCTGGAGCAGCAAGGTTTAAGCAGCAGGAAATTGGCAGAAGAGAGGAGAGAGAAGCAAACTGTTACAGTGTGGGGGAGGACTTTCATAGCCACTGCACCACCCAAAGTTGAGAGAGACACTCCACACCACAGTGAAACTCTGTGATTCAGAGAAGAGACACAAATACGTAAGAGTGGAGAACGGCAGAAGAAAATGACCCTAGTCTGAACTCCTGCACGTGGTGAGGAACACAAGGACCCCTCCACGCCACAGACACACCAGTTCTGCAGGAAAGCATGGAGCTACCTCAGCTAGTTCTAACGTAGTCCCAGCAAAAACCCAGAAGCATCTGCAATATAGATGCTCCTTCAGGAAGTTAAATGCACAGTACTGATTCAGATCTGCCTGTTTGTTCTCCATCTAAAAGAAAAATGCACTTTAAAAAAGAATCATTTGTCTAAACCCCCGGCACTCTTCTTCCCAGTCCCATGTCACCCATCCCAGAGCTTCAGAGCTTCTCAAGGCGGCCATTCTCTCTCCCATCTCTAAGATTAGCATGTTCAAGACATGCTCAATTTTGACAGGCAAAAAAAAGAAAAATCCACCTTGAACAGAAAGCCCTTTGAGTCTTCCCTCACTTTTGAAGCCTTTGTATTTTTTAATCCCTGCTCTGCCAATTTTGTCTCCCCTTCCCCCCCTCCCCTTCAGTGGAAATTTTCTACTCTTTACAAGCCCGGCTCTCTGCAGAAAATTGATTTCCCCTAGGATACAGCCATCCTACTGTTCTATGCATGGTCATTAATGACCATCCTGTTCACCAGAGACAGACACGGTGGCACTCCTACCCAGCTCCTTTGCACAGAAAGCGCACGGGGGGAAAATCAGAACAACCTCAGTGCTTAACTGTACCAAGAGTTCATCATCTCCAGAAAATACCATGCAAAAACTCCAAATGAGCTATTATGACAGCAAAATAATTCTTGCTGGTTTCTGTCACTCTTGACTTCCACTGCACTAGATTAATCTCCCCCAAATCTCCCCCAAATGATGATCATGTAGCTCACACCGGCCCAGAGATATGTGGGAATGAACTCTAAATCAAATGTAACTTAAACTCAAGTTGGCTTTACTTGGGCACTGGTATCAGGGTATCCAAAGGCATAATACGTTTCAGCACAGCCTGCAAAACCTGCCTGAAGATGTCGGAACATATCTGGGTGCTGCACTTTTTTAGCTGCTGTTTTAGCTGCTTTGGAAGCAGCGTACCTGCTGGCTTCACTGTCTCTCAGAGATCTGCAATCTCACGTTTGATTGCAGTAAAGTCCCATCCTCGGGTGACAGACAATTCTGACCTTAGCTCTTGGTGGCTCTGATGCCAATGGCTAAAATAAAATGACTGTACTCACAAAACAGCTTAAGCTGATAGACTGTAAATTGACTCCCTGCCTCCTCCTTGACCCATGGGGTCCTTGCAAGAACTTCCCCTTGTCCCTGTTGGTACAAAGAGGTACAACAGAAGACTGGAAGCCACAAGGAAGAGGATGGTGTCGTCAACACCTTACCTTCTTCTACTTCCAACCAAGGATTTTTATGTGATGAAGTTAATCTTGCTTACTGAGTTGCATTACAAGTTTCAGCAGTACCAAAAATGAGGAAAAATATGAATAAGGCCCAAAGATCTTAAAACGTAACTAGCTTTTTTTTTTTAGAGTAATTCAGCTTAGTTCCAATGAATTTACCTCAGATAAATCGCAGCAGTGTCTTTAAATCAAAAGGTAAATTTAAAACAAAACCTTCCTAGTGACTGTTGAACAGAGAAAAAACACCCCTAAAAATTAATTCTGAAACTGGGAGAGGGGCTTAGCTACCGAACTGCAACTTGGTCTGAAAAAAGTCAACACAGCTAATGCCTGACGCAGCACAGAAATGCTGGGGTGGGTACACTGTCCAAGCCAAGAAATTCATATTTAAAGCTTACATTGTCCAGCTACGCTCTGTAAATTGTCCCAGGATTTCTTTATATAATTCTCACTAATACTGGCTGATGTTAGCTGAGGAAATCCTCCGCAGACAAACAGGACAATCCACCCCACTGTAGGTTCCATAAAATCACACGCTCTATGGAAATTTCCAAATACCTCGGCACAATATGGGTGAGTTAAGGATAAAGTTTCAAGCCTGAACTCCATAATTTCCTGTCTTTTGCTAGTCTACACAGCTCTTTAATGTTATGTTAATATCGTTTTTGTGGGTGTGATTGAATTACCCGCCGCTCTTGATGCCAGCATTAGTGGATTTCTGTGTAATAGGAGAGCACGCTTTACTGCACATACTGTTACTAAATACCATTAAGCAGACCAGCTGCAGACCTCCTGATAGCAGGACTGGAGGGCTACCTCGTTAGGAGGCAACGAGCACTTTACTGCTGGCACACAGCCTGAACCCCGCGAGCCCTCAGCATGTCAAACTCGCCTCGACGTCCCCACCAGACGGCCTGCCGCAGCAGGTCCCCTGGCTGAAAAAAGTGCCCAGCCCCGGGAATCTACTGACAGTGCCGAGATCCCTCTCACGAGCTCAACATCCCGAGTCCTGTGCGGTGCTGCCGTGACTTGGCAGTCTGAAAAGATAGAGATGTATTTACTTGGCGACATTTCGACTCCAGGTGCAACGGAGGGCTGCTAAATTCTCTGCTGAGAGCGTGCCTCACACACTGGTGACAGCTACTAACTAGTGGTGTAGTCCTTTAAAAATCCTTTTCAGGAGTCTTTGCAGAGAGATTAAAATGCCACGTGTATGTGAGTTGTAACAATTCTAGGGCAGCTTCCAAAGGGAGATTTAACACAAGCTTTCTCATCAATACCCTTGCACTGCTAACCAGCACCTACTAAGCAAATGATGAGCCTGACTACTGTGCAGAAATATCCCTCTTTAGAGGAGGATTGCATTAGGGAAGAAAACAGGGAGGCGGGTGGGGAATGGAAAAAATAACGAGGGAGGACAAGGAATTTTAGTCTGTTCCACATAGCTGGCTCAGTACACACTAAACTGTACTGGTAGACAACATCATCTAGGGAGTTGCAATGTATTTTAGTCACTCTGACCCACCTCTTCCTCACCACAAAATGCCTCCTGTGCTGGCTGGCAGAGCTCTACTTCGCCAGCAGCAGTGGGTGATTCAGCTGCTAGCGTTCACCTAACAGCAGCCCCATATCCCCCAACATACCATGGGAACAGCACAGCAGGGACAAGAGATGTGGTCTTGTGATTAAGAGAAATTCTTGTTTCTCTGTATCTAAGTGTAGTAAGAAACAACTAACAAATGCAGGAACCTAACAAGAACTAAGAATTGCAAATCCATGTTACAACAAAGCCAGGTTTTTCTTACCATTTGCTGAAAATAGACATGAAACAACTAGAAATCCTAAAAGTGCTGATAGTACTTAATACCTGCATCATCACAGCCCACCTCCCACGTCTGTAAGACCTGCAATCAATCACATCTTTAGTCCAATTCTTATGTTAGGCAATGAGCAAATTCATGGCATGAGTATACTGTCCTGCTTTGATTTAAACCCCACCAATGACTTGGTCATGTTCCATTTTGTTCCACTGCAGCCATCAGTTTGTCTTTCCATTTAGAAGCAATTGCTTTGAGTTCATTTTATTCTGAGAGTCAAGAGACTGCCCTATATGAATCCTTCAGCTCCTTGAACTGGATGTATGTTTGTGTATGTGATAGGAATTCATTTGTTATGCAGTTCATAAGGTACTTCATAAACTTTATATTGAAATATTTGTGCTAAATTATTGTTAACTAATTAAAAACCTTTATAGCCATACTCCATTTAATTGATGATCCTAAATTTGGTGTTGGTTTAAGTAAAGCAGAGGGGACAAAACATTAAAGATGAGTAGAGAAATGAAGTTCCAGAAAATTAAGTTAGGTGTGGCTTAGATCCAAATTCCTTACTTTTTAAAATCAAGCTTCAAGGCTGCTGCAGTCTTCTCATCGTGTGGAGTTTTGTTACTCAAAGCTGAGAATGGACAGACATCTCTTTTACAATTAAAGGTAATCAAAACCTCAGAGGTGGAGTGATGAGCTTCTGCTTCTGACACAGTGCCAGCACCAGTGTACTGTGATCTCCACTGAGCACATGTTGCATCTCCTTACACTTCTGCTAGGACACCACAGCAGCGTTTGAGCATCGTTTCTCCTGCTCAGGAACAGAGATGTTCCAGTGATACATTTCATCCACTTAAGGACACACAGAAGCAAATATGGCTACGTAAACTCCACATAATAAGAAATCTCCATAAACATGAAGAGGAAATTATTTCTAAGCTCAAATAATTCGTTTTTACAACATTTAAATAACCCCTCAGTCCTTGAAATTATCCACAGGCTGGAGAAAACTGTCTTATAATCACAGACTTAAACAGCTCCATCTATTCTGATTATTAAAGAAAAAAAGTCTGAAAAGTGACTTGATTATAGTGCATAGGTACACCTGGGAGGAGGATGGAGGGAGAGGGAGAGAATCTGAAAGGTCCTTAATCTGATTACATCAAGAACCAACATCTGAGAATTAAAACCACAAAGTTATTTGGAAGTCTGTCAGAAATTCTGACCAGGGAACGCGGTTAACAGGAACAAACTGTTAGCAACAGTGGTAGGTTTGTTGTTGCTTTCAGATTTTCAGATCCAGAGTGTGTGCTTTTCCAGAACGTATTCTTTATGTCAAAATAAATTGCTATATTCAGTCTAGGAGCAAATGAGAGAAATTTAAGGACCTGAATCAACCAGAAAATAATGGTGGACCATCCCTTGGTCTCTTCTGGATCTTAAATTCTATGAATCTGTGAATTATTTTATCCCTTTTAATTACAAGTTCCCTACTATAAAGAAGCTAAAAAGTTAATGATGTTCTTGAATGAGTGAATTACAGAAAATAACTGAAGTTTCATAATTGGATTATAACCCCAGGAGTATATGGAAATGCTGAACTGGGAAGCTGAGGTAAGGAAAGCATGTCTGTTTTCTTTTTTTTTTTTATGTGATCACCAGGCAGTAATACCCATAAATGCTGCACTTATTACCTGTATTACACTGAAACAATAACATGGCTGTGATCCTGCAATAACTGCTATTTGAACAGATTGCTGTGCATCCATGAAGCTTTTATGAGGCTGGGTGTCTGCTGGCAGAGAGCTTATTTCAGAATAGGACTTATATTTCCACATTGTTGTTACCTTCATTATTTTATTTGGGGTTGCCCCCAGACCTGTGGCTAGGTACTTTCCAAGAGAACCAAAATCCAGAGGTGTCCACTTTCCCTAGAGCTCATGATGGGGACACAGAAAATATATGCCCAAAGAAAGAGAAAACCTTTTTAGATCTTTGTCAGATCAACATCTTTTAAAAATTAGCCGAAAGCATTCCATCTTTCCTGTTTCTGTTTTATAATGAGGCAGACATAAAATCTCTGATGTAGTTGCAAAAATTCTAAGAAATACCTTCTCGAGCGAACATCTTAAAAAAACAAACCAAACTAAAGACTTTCAGCTTTTAGCACAAATCTAGCAGCAGCGCTTGTCACACAAATAATTCTGGGAAGTTACCAAATACTTGGAATGAAGGACATTGCATGCTGCATAGCACAGAGCTCTTGTCGATGCTTGTTTGGAACAGTATGGGAAAGTCTAGCAGCTGAACACAATGACATTTTTGTTTTCATGCTGATAATACTCAATAGCTTTGCCATCAAAGTTGGCCTGCCACTTCCCCTTGTATAGAAATTACAAGTGTGCTCTAGGGTTCTTGCCATTAGCTAGAAGCAGTGTCCAGGTTCTGCTTCGGGTAGGGGCGGAGGGTTATGAAGCATAGCTGGTATTGTTCCCTTCCAGCAATGCTTTAGGACAATGTATTTCTCAGATCAGAACATTATCTGCGTCATACCGTCTAGAGAAAGGTTACAGAAACATTTCTGCTACACAAATGTCAGCACCTGAACAGCGTGTCTCCATCCTCTCCCAAAAGCTGGTGACTCCTAAGGAGTGTGAACCACATCCCAGTCAGAGAACCTCCTTCTCTGCTCTTTGCGCAGGTAATACAGCCATCGGTTCTGCTCTCCCACTGCTGCCATCAAATTCTCAAGTGACAACAGATCAGAAAAACCCACTGAACTTAACACCACAGAACTTAGGACAACAAATACCAAAAATGCAGACAAATATAAAAGACATGGATGAGCTTCAACACAGAAGAACCAAACATAACCAGAACTTTGACTGTCACTATTCCCATTAAAAAACACCCACAACCACTCAAAGGACAGCAGTGAAGGAACCTTTGCCAAACCACCTGTGCCTCAATCACCCTCCTCACTGGAAAGGAGAAACCAAAACCAAGCACCAGAGTTTTACAGAACGCCTTGAGGGGCTGGGAAATTCAGGCTGTCAAGAGCCCCATGGTCATGAAGGCCTTTCCACAGAGCAATACCGACATTACAAAACCAGGCCTTTGTCTGACAGACATGCACTGTGCAGAGCATTTCTTGTCCTTTGGGCAGTTTTTGGCCATGGGCATTTTCAGACTCTTAAATGCTTATATCAATAGCCTCGTGGATGGATAGAGGCTGCACACAAAATACGCTGGAGAAGTGGAGAAAGAAAGAGGACAAGGAAAGACTGGAAACACGCACATCTCAGAACAGGTCAGAAGAAGCTCATTAAGTGTGTTTGCCCTCTTTTTATCTCAACACCCCTCCTGCACAGTAAGCAAAACAAGGGGCTGTTACAGTCATGCCCTTCACGCCACTACACAGAAGACTCAATATTTCTGTTCTGAGCTCTCTGTTTTGTTGTGGTTTTGGTTTGGGTTTTTTTTTCCCAAGGACTTTAATTAAAATTCATCAGAAGAAATGTTTTCAGCAGCGGTGTCTGAGAACGCTGCCTCCTCCCCTATCTTCCATTAAATCAGGTTCATCCAACTTGAAAGGAGATGAGAAACTCTCACTGACACTCTGTCACACGCCAGTGAAAAGACGGGCACATTCAAAACAGGGAAGAGTGCAGGTGCTCATTTATTACTTTACGCAGATTATTTTTCTGCTTTTCTTCCTGACAATGGGAACGTTCACATCCCAGATGGAGCTCTCTGTAGTGCTGTGGGCTTTTGCTGACCTAGAGTTTTGTTTTCCCTGATGAAAGAGGCTAGGTAAGAAAAGGATCAGTTCATTGCCTACTGGGGCAACTTTCATGTTCGTTTTTAACAATCGGAGACATTTGGAGATTATTTTAATGGGGAATTAATATAAAAATAATTTTTTAATGATATCAGGTAAAGGAGAAAAAAACCTGTGCACATCCATGCCCATATTTACACACTGCAAAGAGGTAGTATTTATATAACTGAGTGCAAAACTGCAAATCAACTGATTTCAGAAACCAAGATGTCACTCAAATGAAATACCGGTTCACTGCCTTGTACCATTTCGGACCCAGAGAGCAACCCCACAATGTTTCTAACAGCATTAATAAGCACCATCACTATGAAGATGTCTTCAATGCAAGAATTAACAAATCATGTCCGTGGCATTAAGTTCCTCTGCTTTTACATCTACTTTACGCATCCGTAGCGTCCACCATTTGGTTCCTGATCAAAGGCATTTTGAATTAAAACCATTAACCTGAAATTAGTTTCTTTTCCCTTCCCCGCCCCTCTTAAGAAACTTCTAGGAAATGTCCATGATACAAAGAACTTGAGAAGAATACAGATTTCTCCAAGCTAACCCATCTGTGTATTTTTTCCTCTGGTCTGAACACACACAATAACAAATGAGAGGAATAAACTCATGTAGTTCCCTCATTGCCTTGAATCAGCATATTTAGTCCAGCAGGACACCTTTGCTGTGCTTGGCCCAACAGTACACCTTTCTTGGGACTTCGCTTTCCCAATTTTACTTGGAATAATAAGGAAAATCTAGGGGGTTTTGGAGGTTTTTTCTTTCCCCTCAAGTGTCGGCATTTCTTTCGTTCCCACGAAGACTGATCTCTTTAGCAGATTTCAGAGCCATTCATAGTTCTCATATTACCAGGATACACTGAACCAAAACATCCACGAAGATTTAAGCAGGAACTACTCTATGTGATGCCACATGGTTCCTATATGAACTAATCCCACTGAATGAGCCCTCTCCCCTTCATGCCCTTTCAGTCTCTGCTATATCCCAGAGTAACGGTGTCAGCTGATACTCATTACAGAAGAGACCTAGATTATGTTATTCTGTTTGAATTAAAATTGAAGCCACAGTGCACCTTGCTTTAACATACGCAAGGTTACAGAACACAGTAAATTCCTTTGTGTTTCCAAAGATTACTCCTTAAAAATACAGCAGCAGACAAAGGCTAAAACTCTACTGCTATGTAAGTCTCAGATAGTTTGGGTTTTGTCTTCACCAGCGCCAGGATAACAACACCAGTTTACACTGGGTACAAATTTGGTCTGACTTCATCACAGAACAAAGGATTTACTCCAGGAATTCTTTTGGTCTTTTTGGTTTTGGCCTCACTATGGGGATTCTGTTTTGGTTAACCTTTATTTTATTTATCGTTCACAGTAATTATTTTTAATTAACATTGTAATGCAGAAAAAAAGGAAAGGAAGGGAACTTACGTTCCCCACACCTTCACTTCATCAGTTCACATATGATATGGACTTCTTGTTATCTTCACAAAAGAAAAGGAAAATAAAAATAGCTAGGAATTTCAAACTCTTACTGTCTTAACACATGGCAGAAATGGCCATCAGGAACTCGCTATAAAGCTCGATCTAATTGAAAATGTTGTACTTGTTGCAGCTCTTATCAAGAGACCCTGTCCTGAAAGGCACCTTGAACCCCTCTGAAACCTCGATGAACTCAGCAGTTTTCTGTGGGGGCAAAAGGAATACACACAGTTCATTTCAAAAATAGCCCAGGATTTAAGTAAAGTAATGTGTGTATTTTCAATTAATAACCTCAGTTACATTATCCTTGGGGCTAACCCTTTAGCAGAATCCAAACAGTGGGAGCCTGAATATTTATTCAGATGTTGCACAGGGACAAAACCAAGGACGTTCAGAATGGAATGAGAGCCTAAAATCTCACACTTCATGACTTGTCAAGGAGACAATCATCATACTTTCAGAAAAGAAAAAAAAACACAACACAAAAAAAAAAAAACCCACACAAAAACTTGAGCAATCTGCACAAAACATGGATCTAGAAACTATATATGCCTGAGCAGCATACAGACTTGCTACTTGCTCCTTTTCAGTTTTAGGTATTTTTACTATTGTTGTTTTAATTAAGTCCTTTAATTTTACTCTGGACCACAAAGGAGTCAAAACTTGTTGAAGGGTGATGAGATAGCTAATCCAAACAATAAGAACAAAGCAGATGGAAACAGAAGATTTCTGAAGGTACATTACGGGTGCAAGGGGGGAGGACTAAATTAGGACAAAACATATGTAAGTTTAAACTACCAGACACTAGAAGTTTGAAGCAGCTTTCTTTCAGACTGGGCATGAAAAATTCATGACTGAATCAAGATGGACAGGGATTATCTTTTGAATACATGCCAATGTCTTAATAGTGCAATGAACAAGGCTTTTTTTTAAGTCATATGTTGTTCTTTTTAAGCCTACTTTTCTTTTGAAATTGGGCCGGGTGAGGGGGTGGTGGTGGTGGGGTGGAAGAGATAGTTTATATCTCTTTTCCCAAATTCCTTCTCCAAAACTTATATTATCTTTTAAAAAAGTTTTGGGTCTAAGTCTTCTTCAGTTCAAACATGTAAGAAAAGACAGACAGAAAGACCAAAATCCTGAGAGACTGACCGTGAGGTTTTGAGATGAAAAATGTTTCAAAGTAATAAAGCTCAAATGTTTAATTTGTGCATGAGATTTCCCTCAATCTATCTCCACCGGGATGTAGTTAGTAAGAATGGATGTGTCCAGTATACCAACAGGGAACTAAGCCATCTGTGTATGTTTTTAAGAGAATTTTTGGATTCTTCTGGATGAAATATAACACCATGCATGAAAATCAGAGTGACAGATTATGAATATTTCAAAGATAATCATTTATATTTTGCTTGTACAGTGACACACCACGTACATTTTTCTGTCTATAATTTTACATCTTAAGGTTGATTATCTTTCTTTTTGATGAAAACCATATTTTGACTGCGAAGATACATGTATAATGGTGTGTAATACTGCACCAGCAGAGATTGTGTACCTCAGAGAAATAAATGCTAATGATGTGATATTTACTATTATTTTTATGAAATATTTAAAAATCAAACTTTTAGACTAATAAATTCTGATGATCAATATGATCACAGCTGGGTATAAAGCTTCTTTTTTAAAAACCTCAAGCAAGGTTAAGAGAGGGCTAGGTCCATTTTTGGAAGTTCCTTTACTCAGTGTTTATGAAAATCCGGAAGATACATACGTAAAGCAGCAACATACTCCTGCTTG
Source organism: Dromas ardeola (assembly GCA_013398915.1). Taxonomy (NCBI): domain Eukaryota; kingdom Metazoa; phylum Chordata; class Aves; order Charadriiformes; family Dromadidae; genus Dromas; species Dromas ardeola. The sequence continues at coordinate 68,295 of VYZM01011634.1, read as the reverse complement.
CTAAACATTCCTATTCCCTCTTTTTCCATGTAACCTTTGACATAGTACTTGTATAAAGTCCCAGAAGATACAGCGCAACTTAATGGCTCCCTGCTGCAAAAGAGAATTTGATGCAACTCTGCTGGACACACGTTAAACCAAATACTGAGGATTAGAACCACACAAAAAGAAAATCTTCCAGTAGCAATTCTTTTTTTTTATTTACTCAGCTACTGTACAGCCTATGATGACTTGTTTTCCTTTAGTTATATGAACAGTTTGACAGATTACTGTGACAAGGTTACTCTTAAACTGATAAAAGGTTTGATAGTGTCGGAACATTTGTCAGAAACGTCTGACATCACGTGTAATGGACTCTGCACTTCAAGCATCAATGGTACTCTAGTCTGCTGTTTTCTGTTTAGCGTGCAATACGCACCACCTAAAAACACTCAGTAAAACCACAGAAAAGCAGGCAGGATTCACCAAAACAGCCCCATACTTTATCAAACAATTCTGATTAACGGGTTTCTCTTCCAAAACCTACCGGGCAAAACGTAATTAAAATAACAAACGTTACCCGTCACTTAGAAGGTGGCTTCCTTGCTGGAATAAACCTGGAAATGGGATGAGCTACGATAAATGTACATAGCCATAAGTATTTCCAGTATGCCCTCTAGTTCTGAGAGAGAAATATTGTGGGTTTAGAACATTATTCCTCAGACCTGCCAAATGTCAGACATTGCAAGTGACAGTTGTACTGCTGGCAGCCTTCTTACATGCTAGAGTGAAGGATATAGGTTCAGAAGGGCCCGTTTTAGGGACTGTCAGCCTGCCCTGGGGAACCACTGTCCTGGGCATAAGCTGGCTTTGCTGAATACCTCCCTTAAATGCAGCTCTCCCAATACCTTTTACTGCAAAATAATAAGATGGTTTATGGATTGGAATTCAGGTTTTCACCTCCTATCTTGTAGCAAATTACAGTAATACTTCTATGCAGGAAGCCTAAGAGCCAACACCTTCTGCAGTTTTGTGAATACCTGTTCACAGGAAGTCTTTAGCGCGTGATGAGACCCCAGCCACGTAAACTGAGAGAGCGTTCTATAGAAGACAGCCATTTCTGAAGAGACAATGTATGTCTTGCTCACATAGCAGCAGATTGCTGCTATACAGACTGCATTTGGAGAGGGAGGAGGGGCGGAGAGAAGGGATTTGGACCTTTATCCACCTCTACTGTGTAACCATCTGCAAAGGTAAAGACAATGTCTTGCAATATATTACTTTAAAAATCTACGTGCTGCCATGACAAATTCTTCAGATGTTTTAAGTTTCCCTATATAATTTTTCTCTTTTGCTTTGATAAATACTTTTAATATTCTGCAAAAAGACAGAACAACTATCTGGTTTCTCCTCACTTCCACTTAGCCAAAGGATAGAAAATCAGCAAAACGAATGTCAGCACTTTTCTTAAAGAGCATCTGTTCACACAGGAACTCCATGATAGCAAGACAAAGCCCTCTAATCACAGACCAGATTAAGTTTAGTGGAGCACATTAAAAATTTTACCACAATGCCGAAAGGAAGCTCTCAGATACTTGACGTGCACTTCCCGTACACAGACAGGGGTAGGGACATGCTCTCTGAACTTCATGATTCAAGTAACACTGCTCGTACCACAGCCGACTTGTGCCTCACGCCTTGACTGCAGCACTAAACGCTACAGCCGTGAAGCTCCTCTAGGAATAGTTAGTTCATTCCTGATCAGCTGCTTGGCTGAAAGCATTTGTCTGAACTTGGAAAGGGTCAGACTGCAAGAAGATGTATAGCAAAATAGTTTTTTGAACGTCAGCAGACTACAGTCAATTTATACCTACAGAGGATCTGGCCCTTGAACTGGGATTATCTGTGACTGTCACAAGCAGGAAATGTCAATGAATGTAGTTTGTACAAATGTCAGACAGGTACACTCGCAATTCAGCTTGCATGAAATATTAAAAATCACCAGCATGCTATACTCCTGTGAACAGTGAGCCAGTTCTGCCTGTAGCAGTTTTAGTAGGAGAAAGTCACAAGAAAGAGTTTCAAGATCACATAATTCTGCAAAAGTTCAGATATCACTTCAGTAAAACTGCTAGTCCCAGTCCTGGCCAGCCATATCCACATAAAGCATACTTAAGAAAGTCTTTCAGCATTTCTGTTCAAAGTCAGAATGACATAAAATTGTAACACCCCATTAAATTGTTACTCCTATTGCAAGATTCAAAACAACAGCCATTTGGATTCAAATCAGTAGACCGGCCCCAGAATGTTCCTTACTTTACCAAACTTCATTTATTGGTCCCTATTTTAAAGGCTGATTTGTGATGAAAAATGTCAGAGATGCTGTTGTCTTTTGGAATAGACTATTCTATGGCAAAAACATTGCAGATCTGCATCATAACAAGGGTGTATTTTTATTTTTCACATCTCTCCATGTTCTTATTTCAACACAAAAAAAATATAAATTCCACCCAGGTGATCTCTGGTTAGAATCTCAAACTAGATTATTCCGCTCCCATGTGTCATCAATAATAATCGGGATTTTGGAAATCCAGTGAGGTTCTCATTTCTATTCATATTAGCCGCTACATTCAGTCGAGTGAGGAGGGGTAACAGGGTGCAACATTTTAGGAACCAGTTCTGTTGATGACGTGTGAGGAGCAAAGATCTCCGGCCTGCTGCCTCTCCAGTTTCAACAGGAATAGAACACAACAAAATTGATATTTATCAGTACAATCTGCAAACATGACTCTCAAGATAAACAGGTGCTATAATAGAAGGTGCTACTTTCTACCTCATCAGTTTTCAGTAGAACTGCAGTTCATTAGATAGTTGCTACGAGGCGACCTTCAGTGGGTTTCATACTTCTCAATCTTTGAGCCCGGCAACATGTGGCATGGCAATCAAAAGATGTGATAAATAACTGAGGTGGGAACACCCATGTTTTGTTGTGCACCAGGTTATGATTCACAGATCATTGTAATTATAAAATCTGCCATTAGGAAGTTTTCTTGCCATGCAAATTCTCCTTTTAACGTAAGAAAGAAACCAGATTAAAATAAAAAGAAGTCATTATGAAGGCCCTCACCTCTCTATCCCCCCAAACTCATGACCAGAAGGTTTTCAACAGGCATTAATTAGCTGTTCAAACTAAAGGAATAACGGTTAACCTTCAAGTGTGGGAGACTTCTGATGTCTTTTTGTGGACATACATAAGTGTACACTGAAAGGCCAGCTTTGACATTTTCCTACCCGAAGACATGGAGCATTTTAAGTGCACTTACGGCTGGCACAGCTTGATGAGGTCCTGGTCAGTGGTGCCGGGTGGAAGGCCTCGAATGTACAGGTTGGTTTTACTCAACTGCTCTCCGCTGCTGTTGTTGCTGCTGTTGTTGCTGCTGTTTGTGCTGGGGCTGGGAGGAGCCATGGGGTGGGGAGCTGGTGCATAGGACTGCTGGAAACACAACAGAACAAAAAGGCTGTTACTGGAAAAGCAAAGCATGGCAGGCTCACGTGCTTTACCCAGGTACTATGCATTGAGGGAAGCTTGTCCTGCCCTCCCTGTCTGCCTCCAGATACCCGCTCCCCCAGCGCGTGTGCCCACCCCCAGCCAGCAACGCCTTTCAAAATGCAAAACAAGGCCAAGATTTTGGGTATAGCCCACTTCGTGGCTATGAAGTGTATTGTTTTATTTTATTTTTTAATCTGGAATCACAGCAGCTAGATTATGAGCCTATTTTATCTAGATCACAAAATAAAGCTCTAAAATGACAGATACTTTAGAGTAACTGATATTAAAGAAAGAAGTTAAACACAATCTGCTTTCAGAATACGCTAAGACAAAAATAAGAGTATCTAGCCAAAGGTACGGGAGCTGATGCCAGAAGTTTAGTAAGTCTTTTGTAAACATGAGGAGCATCCAGTACACACACAGTCAGGTAGCAGAGAGTTAGCTAGCCTGAGAGGGGAAGGACTCCAAAGCAGCCTGAAAAGACGCTGTCATTAGGGACATCTTTCACTAGAGAGAAACAGGGTTTGGAAAAGATGATCAGGTTAGGACCTCCTGCTCTCAAAACCTTACCCACTTCTGAACAACCACAAACCACACACGACTGAGAAAATCACTTAAAAAGGGAGGGATTCTCACAGGGAAAACAGCCCTCTCCCCTAACTCCCTGGTAAATACATGCTATGAAAGAAGAGACACGCATGCTATAAAAATTAGCCAAGCACCTCCGATCTGGGGCAACAATAGGGAATTTAAGCTGTTGCAACCATCCCCAGCTCTCTGACCATCAGCACATTTATTTGCAGCACAGAGTGTTTGTCAGGAGAATGGAGGAGTGGCTGGAAGGAGGAGGTCATGCCCTGTCACCACTGGGACCTATGCAGAAAAGAGGAGATCCAGGGAAGAAGCTGGAGGAGCTGGGGGATGCTGCAGGCCAAGGCTTCGGCTTGGGGCAGCCAGGGGAACCGGAGTAAGAGCTCCAGGAACACAAGCGCCTGCTGAGAGAGTGGGGAAATCCCATTTCCGCAAGCCAATCAGCTTATTCTGCTAGCAGTATGCGTGGTTACAACTGCAGGTAAATGTTGGGCCAATGCTAAGTTAACCATGACATGCTAACGGACTAACAAAAGCAAAACATACACAATTTTCATTATAGTAGCAATGACACTTTAGTGACTTCTGATACGCTCATTCTGCATTTAGGCCTTGAACAGAGGCAGTATTTAAGTCTGTGAGTAATTCTGATCACATTAATCAACTGCCCCTTTCATTTCAGTGGCCCTACTTTAGTGCTTATAATTATGCACTCACTAAATCAGAGCGCCTCAGTAGATGGATATTTTTAAATTAGTAGTTCTAAACTCTTTCAAACAAGTCCCTTTACGTATAAGAACCAAAAAAAGTTGGAGAACATAAGGGTACCGTCAGTGACAGGTGAAGCTCAGAGGCTTTGATGAAATACATAAAGCACCACACTTGCAGCGATGCCTTTCCTGCTGCCCTCCTTCCTTCTTCCCAGTTTCTCCCATTTAAACCAGGAGAGTGGGAACACGCCATCAACCATCAGGACAACAGAATTCTTCTGCAATCTAGCCTGGTTGTAATGTGACCCAAGTAGGACTCGTTAAAAGGAAAAATCAGTTTAATGGACAATGCGATCACCATGCTAGCAAGTAACGACATTTGCTCTCATCTACAGTAAAAGAGAAAGGGCAATGAGCTTTCTTCCCCGAGTATCTGTGTAGATACTTTTGCTGACAATCAAAAGCACTTAATGCATACGGATCATATTTCTCTGCACACACATTTTATCAGTGGGTAATCCCCACCCACCCAAGCTTCAGTGTCATTCCCAGAAATAGAGAGCTGAAGCAGCAGACGCAATTACCAGCACAGGGAATGGCCTCAACTGAGCCCCAGTGCCATGGGCATGTCCTGGAAATCAGCTCCACACCACAGCCATGGCACGGCTGGGTGAAACTGCAGGGAACAGTAACCTCCAACAAAGACATAGACACATGCACCTTAAAACATCCTGGCTGAAAGCATATTTAAATCTTTGCGCACTCCAGAGCCATGGTAGAGGTAGATGTGACTGTGTGTAGCATGTGTTTGCTTCAGTACATCAAGAGCCCGGAAAATATCCTGTGGCAATCTTGCACATTTTGAGCATTGGTAATATAAACTTTTAAAAAAATAATTAAAAGAAAATCAAGGTAACATTCTTACTTCTTTGCTCCACACTTCCAAGTTTACCATGCACACTGAATGCACGTAAATGATGTAAAGCAAGGAAAGAATTTTCTGTAAGGCAATAAAGTGCTATGTACTTTAATTATTAATTGTTATTATTATATATGTCTTAGCAGGGGATAATGAGTAAATGGCCTATTTTCACACCAACCTAATAAGCAAGAAAAAAACAAGTGGAAATATACCTTTGAAATACAAAGAGCAATTTTCATTCTATTATAAGATCTTTATCCTCACACAGAGGAAAGCACTGGGGGCCTAATTCTAATTTAAGCTTAAGACATTTTATCCCTCTCGACCAGCTGAAAGGGGACCTAGAAGTGAACATGAATTACATTTACACTGATTCTAAGGCCACAGTCCAAAAAAAAAGAAAAAAAGAAAAAAAGAAAACTCCTCAGTATACCCAGGCCATGGAATAGGTGGTCTTTCAAGCAAGAGCTGCTCGGACAATAGGAACACAAAAACGCCCAGATTCACAACAGCATCCACAGAGATGCTTTCAGGGTAGGAAGAGAGGTGGCTGTACTCTCCTTTGGAGGATGTCGATCTTCTCAAACCAGTAAGCACTGCCATACTCCAATACTCTTCGCTAATAAATCTCAGCCATTGCAGCTCATAGTAATTTCCATGCATACCCGATACCCCAGAATACCCTCGGCAGAAAGATTACAAAATTGCCTATACTAAGGCTGATGACATCTTCTGGCTGGTTGCCAGACTAAAAGCTTCAGGTCAGAAGAAAGCTTTGAATTCTTGTTTCCTGAGACGATGAGTGTATGACTGATGGCAGAAGTATGCATTTTGCCCCCAAATGAGCAAAGGGTCTGGTTCATTAATCTCCACGTAATAACTGGAGTGAAGGAAATTAATGGCAACCTGATGATAATCCCAGATATGGACCACTTGCTACAGGATCCTGGACGATGCTGATGGGGGTCATTGCCTGGGGAGCCACGTGTGCACCCGACAGCGGGAAATTTGGTCCTTGTTCTGACATCGGCCCCCTCCGTGACGGGGGGCAAAGCACTTAACTCCTCTGCCACAGGAGCCACGAGGAGCACTGCTTTCCAGACTGGCTCAAAACACCCTGACACCAGCTGTAGAAATCTGGGAAAGATGTTTTGCCAACACAGACGAGCACAGGATCTGCAGTGCTAGAAAAAAAGTATTAGGCAAAATCTACATGTTTTACTTCAAAAGGGAGCTGGAATTCAGAGCTGGCTTTGCCATTAATTTTTCAAATAACCAATGCAACCAACTCATTTTTCAATCCTCATGCTTCATTATTCAATGGGGAGTGTGGTGGGAATGAACTGGTTTGTAGATCCTTCCAAGAAGCTTATTAATTTAGCATGGTTGGCTAATAGGATTTGTTTTCATCTTTGAAAAATGAATGAAATTTCTCTTTTTTCATTATTTAAAAGTAAGAAATTAATGTGCTTAATTCTTCTCCAGTCTCAGGAACGCACCCTTGTGCTTAAACCCCACTGTTGACCTCTGTGAAACAAAGTGTCCCATGCAAGTGCACATAGCTAAGCATGAATAATGAGATACCTTGGTCTTTCTTACCCAATAACCCAGAAATGCTGAACCAGAGGCCTCTTGGTTACTAAATGAACAACACTCCTCCTTCCAACATTCAGCCTCCTTATGCAAGAACGGTATTTATCTTCCCATGGCAACCACAGCACTCTTATGTAGTTTTTCACTTGTTGCAAGTTTAGTCTAAAGCATTTTTCTTCCAAAGCAAAACAGTATTTAAAAAGACAAATTTCAAATATTTTTTTCACATACAATTCCTTTTGGATGGGAATCACAGGCCCCAGATGCCAAGTTGTAGAGTCTGCTTTATTAGCAGCAGCTGGCTCCTTGGCAGGCTTCTGAGGCAGTTGGGCTTGTGGTTTTGGAGTGGCCTCAGAGCCTAGGATACAGCTGGACAGCTATGCTAATGGACTAGCCAATTTGTTTCTATTCACCTTTGGCTATCCCAAATTTGTACTCTTTTATGCACTTGAAAGTAAGGTCTTGGAAAGATTCCCCATTAACACCGATACACTGACTTTTTCCTATCATAGTGCATATTTTATATAAAAAAAATGAGTATGACACACAGTCCTGCATTAAAACGTGTTATTTAAGCAACTGTGAACATTCACTATCCATTTTGCTCTGAACTGAGTGTTTTCCAGCTGCTAGATTCATCTCACTTAGAGCCCAATTGCTACACAATTCCCTTAGCTCCTGATTGAAAGGATAAAATAAGGCAAAGTAAATACAAATAAATTGTGCAAATATCAGTTTACAGCTCACACTAGCAAAATATAGTTCTCTTTACACCCTACTGTACAAAGGAGTAATTTTTGAGCGCTGGAGGGTTCTTACTGGCCAATTATAATAATGACGAGAGGATGCCACCAACTTATCAGCCTGTTGATGGGATTTTGGAGCTGATTGAACAGCAAATCTCATATTAAGCAAAAGACAATCATCACAGTTGAAGAGAAAACAGAGACATAGGGTAAATATAATAAAAATAATTAGATAAAAGCCACAGCAACAATTCTGCCTTCAGTTGGCTTCCTCAGTGAGGTAAGCTGTATTTCTTGTTCATAGCCAGGTGGAACAGAAAAGTGAATAAAAGATGAACATTGAACTGGCAACACAGAAACCTCGTGTATTTTAGAAAGGTTACAGTCACGGGAGTTCAAGTCATAATTTTCTTCCTGAATTTGTAAGGCATTTGCTAGCCTTGCAGAATCCAGCCATGACTATTGCTTAGCCCCCATGTGGCCAACGAAGGCCTGGAAGACAGTGCTCTTCTTGGATGCTTCCCTACGTGGGCAGGCCTTTCCCAAGACATCTAACAGAAAACAAACAGATGTAATAGTGGACATATTTTCTAACCTCTCTGCACAGTGACAAAGCTTCCTGGACTGTTTCTGTAGAAGCAGCAAGCTACCACTTGGCAACGTTTTCCATTTGTAAGGGAATGGCGTGAGAACATGTAAGCAAACTCAAAAGATGAAGACAGACAGTAAGGTTCAAAGTCTGCTCCATCACAGTCCTTTCAATCAGGAAAACCAGAACACACCTCAAGAGGATTTTGATTTCTCTGAATCACTTCCAAGGCCTTTAAAAGTGATTTGCTGGATACCAGAAGACCGGTGAGCCTGAGCTGCTGGGTTACACTCTCTGTACTGCCGCTGTATCCCTGTGCTACTCCAAGCAAGTCATTTAGATTCCTTATGTCTCAGTTTACCAATCTGTAATGATTCTTCCTTACCTTTTCAAGGCTTATATAATGCTCTGTGATTACTGGATGAGAGACGCTATTGAGGACTGTAATCTTACTTAAAGATAGGGAAAATATTATGAAAATATAACTTAACAACCAAAGCTTTTCCTAGTTCTTTTGCAGATAAAAATGATTTCTGCATACAATGATCTTGCTGTCCTGTATCTAAACTGAATGAATAAAATAATTTTAAAGCTTAAATGGAATCCCAATCCAATTAGCTTTCTCATTAAAAAATAATTATTTTTATTTTATTTAAAAAAAAAAACCTTAGCATTATTCTATCACATTGCTGTCTTGCTCATGCTTCTTATATACGTTGAATTTTTTTTTTGTTTCATTCTAGTCCAAACAATATCTTTAGTCCATAGGAAAAAGGCATCATTATGTTTTGCTTACCCTTTCTTTTCACACAGCTAAAAAGATCACTTGTGAAAAATTACAATTATGAAAAAAAAAAATAGTCCTCCAGTAGGCACAGCAGTCACTCAACAGGCAGATTAAAACCGGCATTTGATGGGTTGATAAGATGCTTTGAGATCTTTGTTTCACACACAAAGCTGTTGAAATTAGTAGGCTGAATACTCCTGGGGCTTACAGTTCCCTTGAACCCAGCACAAAGCACAAGAGCTCCATAAAGCATAAGCTCAGGAAGAACTTGGCTCAATTTTCTCTCTTCTAAAATACTTCTCTTCCAAATCACAACTGCCTAGCTTTTAGCATTTTATAAGCACCTACAAGTAGACAATACATAGGAAGCAAGGCATCCAAGGGAAGAGGAGTAAGTCCTTTATTGGACAGGACCTGCAAAGTATTTCTCATTTTATACAATTTTCTGCATTAAAATGAACCAACCAACAATAGCAATTGACAATTCTTGGCTATCTTTAAGAGCCCTGAGCGTTTAGCAACCATTAGCCAGGGTGACATACAACAGAAGCCTGAAAATTTTCTCACTGATCACAGTATTAGTATTAGGACAGGGAACTGCTGGAGAGGGTGCAGCATAGGGCTACCAAGATGATTAGGGGACTGGAACACCTCTCTTATGAGGAAAGGCTGAGGGAATTGGGTCTGTTTAGTCTGGAAAAGAGACGGCTGAGGGGTGACCTTATTAATGCTTACAAATACTTAAAGGGTGGGTGTCAGGAAGACAGGGACAGGCTCTTTTCAGTGGTGCCCAGTGACAGGACAAGAGGTAATGGGCACAAACTTGAGTGTAGGAAGTGCCATCTCAACATGAGGAGGAACTTGTTTCCTTTGAGGGTGGCAGAGCACTGGAGCAGGCTGCCCAGAGAGGTGGTGGAGTCTCCGTCTCTGGAGACATTCAAAACCCGCCTGGACGCATTCCTGTGCAACCTGCTCTAAGGTGACCCTGCTCTGGCAGGGGGGTTGGACTAGATGATCTCCAGAGGTCCCTTCCAAGCCTATGATTCTGTGATCCTGTATCTTGTATTTCGACTAAGTGTTTGAAATATGTCAATATGTACATCACTCCATTTCCCCCCATTACCAACGGAAAACTTCAAAAGCAAATTGGTCAGATGGAAAGCGACTTATTTTGAAGTATGATGAAGTTTAAATAACAAAGTGGTTTAGAGCACATATCATTAGGATAGACCGATAGTCATCTTGCCCGAGGATGAACAGGCCACAGTGAAAACCAGTCCAAGACAAGGAACAGCACAGAGATGAAGAGCATCGTTTGCAGACAGAGAACGCCCTGGCCATCGCTGTCCCCCTGGGTTTTGGTTAATAAACAGATGTAAGCTGCAGAGCCACCAGCCTCAGCACTTCGCCCTCTCCCTACATGTTGCTATACCAAAGATAAAACTGTTCATCCCTCATAAGTAATTTTCTGTTTATCCGTGGACTGCGTGTCACTCTGGACTAAACTATGGTAGCTTTCCTGAATTTAGAGCTTCTTGCATCCAGACAGGAGGGTACAATTTAGCCCTTAGCACTAAAAAGCCAAAGACTAGGAGTAAGAGCTGTGTCACCAAATAAATATTTTCCAGAGCAGAAAATAACCTTCACAGCCTTGTCTCCTCCCGTTTATTTCATGGCAGGAGGCTCCTGTGACAGACTATTCCTGTGGAATTATTTATTTCTCAGCAAGGGAGAAGAAGAATTCTTTCTATAGATAAAGTATTTTGGCATTTTGGCAAACTCGTAAACAATAACCTATATTCTTTGACATAAATTAGTGTTATTGCTTCATTATCCAATCCATTCATATTTTATTGATGCACTGAGACTAAATGTGAACAGAATCTAGATCTTAAAAATACTGAATCTGGGCAATCTGGACGATAAAACATTGCAGTTCCCCTAATAAGAATATTTTAGAGCGCAGATCAAAATATGACAGCAATTACTGCCTGTGATACAACAACTTTGTGGTAAAAAAAATGGAGGGAAAAATAACAAATTTAAGCAGAAATTATTATTTGTGTTTACATTTCCATGTAGCCCATTTTTGGGCTACAATGATGAGTTGTCGGTCCACTTGAAGGTTAAGAATAAAAATGCAGATCGAAAGGCTGATACTTAACTTTCCAAATGTTTGCAAAAACAAACACGTTTTGGGTTCTGAGAAACTAAATTTATGCTCTGGGTATTTGTTTACATGTGGCAGACTAAAAGCGTCTTGGAAATGAGACGTAGAAGGCACATGCTTCATTGCATTGCTTTTCTACACACAGTCCACACATACCACAGTATCAACACTGGCCCGAGAACCTGAGTATAATAAAAGCCCATCACATAAAACTGAACTTAGAGCACAGAACAAAACCAAAACATTGATATCATCTCTTTCCTCTCCACTTGAGAATTTGGTGAGCGGAGATCAGAAGCAGATGTGTTTTCATTTCGCAGAATGAAAGGCCAACCAAAAAAGTTTTTCAAATTCCAACCCAAGTTTCCTCAGTTTGTCTTTCTTATGGAGGAAAGAAGTGGGAAATCTGCCACTGTTGACATGAACATTGGTAGGAGGGAGAAACCAGGGGTGGCAGAGCTCCCTAGGAACGGCCTCCATCATCTCCCCATGTTAGCACAACAATCTTTTGTAGATGTGCATGGGGAACCTCTACCCCCTCCACCCAGTGCTATATAAAGATGAGCTGTGCCTCCCCTCCTGCGGCTAAAGGAATCCACATGACACAGAGTCTGGGAAAGGTTTGTCCCAAAGATAACAGCGTGGCACCATCAGGACAGAATTTGGGGCATTCCACAATAGCCAGAGTTCATGTTTTCTTCAGGGCCCCTTGGGCTACAGCAACGCTCTGCTCCCAGGCCAGGGGCCAGAGGACGCTCACAGAAGGTATGAGCCACCACAAACCTCACCACATTTTTGTTTCCAGTGCAAAATCCTCTAACAAGTTCATGATAGCAAACAGCTTTTAAAAGAATTGCCCATACAAGTCATTACAGTTGATACCCAATTCCTCGCCTAGGAAGTAACCAATCTCACAAAACTGATGTCTGCAATGTCATTTAAAGGGCAACTAGAAAGCCCTCTGACAGTAAGCTGATACAGCTGGGATCAGGATCAGGAGCAGCTAGGATTTTGGTGTCAGCCTATAGGGGGAGGTGGCCAAGGCAATGCTGGGCACCTTCATGCCCATGACAGCCCTGAATCCTGCACCACAAAAGGCTGAGGGAAGGGCCAGGGTGGCCACGCATGGGGCTTACCACAGGCAGCGTGTTGCAGGAGGCAGCTGGGTTTGAAACCCCATGTTAGGAACCTCTCTGTCCCATTCTAGGTACTTCTCTACATCCTTAAAATGAGTTGTCTATGTGAAAGAGTGAGTTTCATAGTGAAATTACCATTACACATGACCTAGGAAACTACTCCACAAAAAGACTGAAGTGAAGGAATGGGTCTGCAAGCCTTAAAAGGAACTTGGTAATGAGATGAGTTTCAGACCTTCATCAGGACAAATGCAGCTTTAAGCATCCCAATACCAACATCCCAGAAGCACACAAAACATTAGGTACCTGGGAAGGTGAGCAAGATATACCATGACACATTTGTGGACTTAAGCGCTTCCATTTTCAGCTAGTCTCACTAAGTGCTTAAACTCATATGCTAAGGAAGCTGAATATAGAGAAACACTCTCCACCTTGTTACTGTAGAGTATGGTGTCGTATAAAATCTCCATTTTCTCTAGATTTCATATGTCAGACATGGGAGGTAGTGTGGGACATGCTATTTTTTTTTTTTTTATTTAACAAGCTTCTACTGTAATTTATGTTTAAATTTTCTTCCAGTCATCAATCAAATCCATTTGAGGCAAAATTTACTAAATAAACTAAATAATTAAAGCAAAAATATAGAACCTGTTTATTCTAATTTTGGAATGTTCAGAATTACACTGAATTTATTTACAGTCACTTCTACCTTTTTCTTTAAAATTCAAGTTTCTATAAATGATATTGGTTTTGAGGATTAATTTACTCAAGCATGCTATGAATGTGTTATAAAACCCAACGCTGTTGTCTTTTTGAATCCATGAAATAAAATATTTCCACATTTTTGTTTCCATTCATCCTCTTATTAGGAAACCGTATGTATCTTAGGCTAAATTGAAGCCTGAGCACTAAACCCTCAGGATACATCTTATATTCACACCAAATGCAGACTGAGGCAAAAGGACCAAACTGATCAACCCACTCTCAGGGGTATTTGACCACCTGTGTAACGAGATGTCACAGGAGTTACTGCCTACCACGCACTTTGTTGTCATGACTGGAGGTCCTGGGAATGCCCACAGGACTACTGAATGAAGAAAGTCTCCTCCTAAATTTTATAATACTTACAGTCACTGGAAGATTACAACTATATCTTAGCAGCTAGGGAGATTTTGACATCTGTTTTTGCTAGAATATAAATAAAATCATGAACTTCTTTGAAAAGTAAAAAACCCTTCAGAAAATCTACTGTCCTTCAAAACCGGTGAATCTGAAGATGCATAACCCTGCCCTGCCGATTAGATATAAAAAAGACCCACCATTTCTTACACTGTAATCCAGTATTATTGAGCAAGTCCTTTCCCTCCTAATTCCTACTTCTTTCTTCAATGTTTCCGCCATCTCTGTGTTTTAGCACTTCTCAAAGCAGGAAAAAAAGAAAAAAAAGGTCTGAATTTAGTATGGTGTAAGTTCTCAATCTCTTCCCATTTCTTCAACAACAGATTGTGCTTCTGTGCTTGTCCGAAATTTCAAATGTCATTTGACTCATGCACTCAGAAATGTTGACTCAATAAAAATATCCATACAAAACTAACTTGCAGTTTGGTAAAAGTAACCCACCTTTTCTCCTTTTTTTCCCTGATGGGCTTAGAATGGCTCATAACCAGTGCAGAAATTTAATTTCATCATGCCAGCTTTCTTTTCTCAGTTCCCTAAAATCATCATTATTTTCTGCTAAATGTTGTGGGATGATGAGCCAAGTATCTTGGTAACATACACAGATTCAGCTGAAGACGTTTCGCCCAAACCGTTTTGGGCTTTGTGCCATGCACTTTTTCCATACTGTGCATAACAATGCGAAGAACCTGAACTTGTGTGCGCAGAGCTGAGAGGTGAAGAGCCTTGCAATGTGGGGACTCAACTGCTTCGTTACGCATCTGTGTGAAATCCAAGGGAACACTAATTGGGATAATGAGGTAATCCTGTTGCAAGCAATAGGAATTCAGAGTAACAGGATACATATGTTAAAATTCCTGAAACAAACCATAAAGTTAAAAAAAAAAAATTCTAACACATTCATCTCTATTTACTATGTTTTTCATCCAAATTATATATTTCTTCATAAACAAGAGCTTAAATTTCCTTCTGCACTTTAATATTGCCTCCAATCTCTTCTGTTAGCTTTCTGGCTCTTTGACCTTTTAATATTCTTCATTCATGCATGATTTATTTTTTAAGTCTGCATTTTTTTCTCTGGAAAGAATATGTATTTAAAGTCATTTCAAATATTAAAATAGGATAAGTAAAATAAGAAAGAAAGTCTCCTTAATACATTTCCTTAATAAATGTTGTACCAAGCTTTAGAATGGAAGCTTGAAGAATGTTAGCGTGTAACAATAAGGTTTATATTTCAAATCAGATGCATATAAATGTTCTAAAAATCTTCATACCACTGTCTCACACTCATGTGCATGAAATGTTGCACAAAAAAGGGAATTCAAATGAAAAATAATTTACATCACAAACCAGAAGAGTGACAACTACAACTACAACCACTTTTAACAAAATCGTAATCAGATTGTAACAATAACATGCCGTGTTACCAGCTGGAGCAGAAATGGGTTAGGAATACCAGGGCAACATCTACAGGCATGTTGGAAGCAAAAGGAAGATTAAGAAGAACACTTGCCCACTGCTGAATAGGGCAGAGGACTAGTGACAATGGACGTGGAAGAGACAGGGTGCTTTCTTTGCCTCAGTCGCCACTAGCAAGTTCTGCTGACAGGCCTCTCAGGTCTCTCTGTCTAGGACTAGGGCCTGGGCTGAGAGGTGCTGCCCCAGAAGAGGAGTATTAAGCTAGAAACTACTCCAGGAAGCCATTTATAGGTTACTCAACAACAACCACAAGGGAGATGGCCAATGTCACCATAAGGCTGCTTTCTCTCATCTTTGAAAGGCTGTGGCAACTGGAGGCATCAGGACGTTCCTGATGACTGGAAAAAAGGCAAATGTTACACTTGTCTTCAAAAGATGGGGATCTGGGGAACTGCAGGCCGGCCACAGCCTGGCAAAACTACAGAGCAAAGCCTCCTGGGAGCTGTGTGTAAGCACACGAGGGACAAGGTGACTGAGAGCAGGCAGTATGGATGAGCAAGGGCAAACAACACTTGGCCAACTTGCTTGCCTTCTGCGTTGAGATGACTGCCTCTACAGGTTATGGGAGAGGAGTGGGTGTTGTTTACCTTTACTTTAGCAAGGCTTGCAACATGGTCTTCCATGGCATCCTTGCAGCCAAACTGATAAAGGCATGAGCTTGAGTGATGACAAGGAGGATAAAACACTGTCTGGAAGGTCAGACTCGAAGCGGGGTTGTCAGTGGTTTGATGGCAGCCAGGCACAACCAAAAGGTTGATACTGCAGCCGGACACGTCGTAGGTACCATCACCAGCAAGCTGGACAACAGGAGGAACTGCACCCTCACTGAGATTGTAGGTAACACCAAGCTGAGGGGAGCAGTTGACCGACTGGAGAAAAGGGCTGTCTCAAAACGTTAATATCAGTACATCCAATGCTGTAAGAAAGAACTACTCAAGAAAAAACTCCTTCACCTCATGCATTATGTACGTTAAAAACCCTCCAAGTTTACATACAGAACAAATGTCTACTAAGTGATCTCCGCAGGTGCAGATATATCCTATAATCAAATTCAACTGCACACAAAGGATCTACTAAAACTGAGACATCTGAACTTTATTCCTTTGCTATGCTTTGACCTCAAGTTTAGTTCATTTGCTAAAGTAATTATTAAACAACAATGTTCCAGACAGATTTCAGCAGCAGTAGTATTTACATTAATGCAATATCCTTGGGCTAATGGAATTAGAAATGCTGAAAATCCTATTCCTCATCTTCTTTGAAGATCTACAGTGTAGTCTAAGGAAACACTGACTAAGAAAATGCAGTACCATTTTAAAGGCACTCTGGTTCTCAACCATTTGAAATTAAATAAACTGGCAGATCTTTAAAATCTCTGAGACTAGAAGTTACACGATAAATGCCATTGCCAGCTGCAATCAGATAATCAAAGTTCAATTTTGGTAAGATTTTAAATTAAATGTACCCCTAATTATAACAAATAGATTTTTTACCATCTTTTTAAAATGGGGAAGGCAATCTGACTCCCCCAATAATATCAAGTCATAGCTCACAGTGGGCAGTGTACTCAGACCAGGTACTCAGAGTATCTAGGCTCAATCTCAGACATAAAATGTTGCACACAATAGATCTAAAGTGGTAACCAAAACTTAAGCCTCAATTTTTGGGAATTTGGTCCAAGAAAACTTGAAAAATAACTTCTTCAGTGATCTTAAAACTGCAATGGTATCCTGAAAGACATCAGCACAAATACCGCAGGTCTCTGAGGTGTGTCTGAGGACAGATGCAGGACTGAATGCTACTTACCACACAAGGACTAAATTATCACTAAATAACTCTGCAAAGGCTGGGATCCTGCGGAAAGCAGAACATATCCAATCAAGTATTTAAATGACCACGTGGTAATGACTTCTCACACAGGATCCAAATTCAGACTGCACAGACTCATGAAGAAGTGCAACATTTCCTAACTTCTGTCTCCTATACTGTATAACCTTAACTTCCTTTAACATAATTAACAGGGTCTGGTAACAGAAGATGACAGTTACTTTCTGTAAGAAACACCTCATTTGGGAAAACAAAAAGCCCACCTAGCAGAGAGTTCTACATTTGGGAGCTGCTAATAACAGGTGTTTTGGGAAATGGCAAAAGAAATGCAACCATAGAGTAATTATTGCCAGTACACCTTCCACTTTGGGACTTCCCAAGCAGAGGCTGCACATGGACCATCAATCTAACACATACTGAAGGTCCTACCTCTTCCATGATCTGGCCCATTTAGACTTTAGACCTCAAAAATCTCATTGGGGGAATCAGTTTTAGAATTTCATTTTATTTTAAATCTGCCACCAAAATAATTTAATTAGTGCAGCTTTCCCCCCATTTTTGTTTTACAAGGAAAATTTTGCAGTGATTCTTTTTCCACCTTCTTCCTACCATTCAGAACATTTTATGTTAAACTCTGTCATACTATATCCCATGTCTCACATGGATAATCCTCAAAAACATGAGGAGGTGGCAGCCACCCAGTCAGGGGGATTGCTATCACATCTTTTTGCAAGTAAATGGAAACATCGTTGACATGGTGATGCATGTGCCAAAATACAGAGTCAGATTATTAAGAGTGCTAGATGTTTTTAGCACACTTTGATAAACAGATGTCTATATACAAAAATACTTCTTCTTAGGGATTCCTCCTAAAAAGAAAACAAGAAAAAGGGAATCCTAGACTAAAAAGATAGAGATATTCTTTTAACTCTACTGGTGTTTAATGTCTGTGTTATCCCTCATATGACTAACGTTTTGTTTGCAATGGCTTGCCATTAAATTTCCTTTCTTGAACTTGGGCTAATGCAGCTCTTACAGTGTGAAAAGTCCTTCCATGAAGGAAATAACCTGTTATCAGGTTATTATATATTTCATTGAAGTCCATTTTTCATTACAATTCCCTCATCCTACCACCCCCAACAGACAAAACTCTGCTGCACAGGAGGAAATACATACAGTAACGTGGCATCCCTGGGACGGACTCTGCCATAGCTCTGTGCTGCCATACAGAGCTGAGCTCTCCCTGCCCCACTCAAGACCTCACCCCGCCCCTATTCCATATTCTGGAAGAGCCTCCGTAGCCAGCAGACCTTTGACAATCTGGCAAGGGTCACCACAATTTAAAAGTTCCTTTGCGGGCTGTATACTGAGGGTTTCTGAGCCACAGGTGGCCTCCTGGCATCCTCCTCCCTTTCTTTCTCTCCCCCCTTCTAAACATCAGCAGCTGCATAAAGATGCCTCAGAGCATCTAGAAGGACAGGAGTTGTTCAGGCTCTGATGGTGCAAAGGGCAAGTACAGGTGAGGGTCAATATGCAGAGTGATTCCTGCAATTAGTACCACAGCTCTGGAAAACACTGGAATGGCTCTGAAATTATACATATGCATTCATTACGTTTCTTGGTCTCCATATCATACACTTCTTCAGCAAAGAAACCATTTTTCTTTTCTCATTAACACTTTTTACAGTCTTTCGTCATTCTTCTGCAGGAAGCTAACTAATACATTAACACAAGCCAAGAAAACAAGACTCTGAAACATTTCTCCCCCTGCAAAGCCACCATGTACGATGACACACAGTATAGCCCGGTTTTCCTTAAAGCACTACCCTCCAGAAGCGTTAACTGCCAGATTTCTGCAGTGACAGTCTGCAAGGCTAAAATTAGCAGGCAACACCTTCCCTTGCACCTCATCACATGATAGGAAACAAACATAAATAGGGAAATACAATATGTTCCTAAAGGTGGAGTCTGAATACTTTCATCCTTTTAACAGTTTAGAATTAAAGGACACTTACACAAGCAGCTTCTCGTCATATGTCATCTGTTACTAGCATTATAATTCACTTTCTGCCTAGTTAAAAAGATGATCACCTCTAAATATGCTCCTTTACAACCCAGCCTGGGCTGAATCAAATTACTTCATGTCTGTGCTACAGACAAATTGTTTTATTAGGCACCACTATGTTACCAGACGCCTATTTATTCTAGCACCCTTCTGCACAGATAACACAAACCTTTCACTGTATCCATCTCCTTGATAACTGTTATTCTACATTTCACACAGGAGTATTGCAAACTCCTTCAGCGGTCCACATCCCTCCCTCCTGCACTACTGAGGTGCAGATGATTGCAGGCTGGATGGCAGGACTTGGAAAATAAAACACCTCTTTTTTGGGGGGTGGTGTGTTTTGTTTTTTTTTTTTACTTTTTTTCTCTCAACAGTGCCATGCAGTCGTCAACAGCCATGCAAAGCAGCCACGGTCCTTCTTTTTCAAAACCTTGTCCAGAGGACACACATACAATCAGACATATTTAAGTCAATTTGCTAAATCAAACACAACGAATGTTAGAATTAAATCTGCTGAAGTTGTATCACAGTCTGCACACAAAAAGAAAGTTTGGCCAAATTATCAACTCATTTAGGACCTTTATTTCTCCTGCATAAAGGAAGCAGGAAGAGGGCAGATTTAGATTAGATATCAGGAAGAAATTTTTCATTATGAGGGCGGAGGGTGGTAAGACACTGGCACAGGTTGCCCAGAGAAGCTGTGGATGCGCCATCCCTGGAAGTGTTCAAGGCCAGGCTGGATGGGGCTTTGACTGACCTGGTCTAGTGGGAGGTGTCCCTGCCCAGGGCAGGGGGGGTGGATCTAGATGATCTTTAAGGTTCCTACCAACCCGAACCATTCTGTGATTCTATGTCACAGTGTTGCATGACATGCCAATGCCGTTGCATACAACAGTAGCACATATAGGCAATATGATTCCACTTAGACAATGCTCTGACAACTCGCTTCTAAGCTTATCACCACCTCGCTGGCTCAGTTCTAGCTCAGCTCAACTATCTTATCTACTCTTCTTGCTGCAGTGGCATGCCTGTGGCTGAGGAAAAGGGATAACTTCTCCCTGAAGTTCCTTGAAGCAAGGCTCCGGCTTGGCCACGAATTCCCAAGGCAGCACCCTGGATGCACTGAAGCCACAGCGATTTCAAGCAGATCTGAGGTAGGGAGAGGCAGAGATTTTTCTGCAAATCCCCAGGGATCTGACTGCTTCTATTTCAGTATCCCTAATTACAAACATCACTATTTTTGGTCCTAAAGTGTTCTGAGCTTTTTTAAAATTAGCCACAGCATTTTACTTGAAGACACCCTGGCAGCAGGCAGCTCCACAGGCTAGCAGCCTGCTTGCTAAAATAGTGTTTATCAGCTACTCACTTCATCACAATGACATTTCTGACAGTTTAAACTTAAGTCCCAATGTAAAGACATCCTTAAAAAAAAAAAAAAGCCTCTGGATTAGCAGTTCTCACCCAATATCCCAAGTTAGTGAACTGACCTCGATGTTTAATAAGAACCATTTATGCCAACAAAAGGGAATTAAAAACAAACACACACAAAACCCCTTCCCCTGCCACAACGGCTAAGGAGCAAACAAGGCCATCACCATCGATTCCTTTCAAGCCATTCATCAAACTACTGGCAACAAAAATAAGGCCCAGCTTTGTTACAAAATGAACAATAAAGAAAAAGGAAGTTGAAAATTAAGTAAGAAATTCTCACAGACAATAGATGGGTTTAAGTTTTTTTTATTTATTTTTTGTCAACAATCCAGGCACCAGGGTTTTCTTCACTGCACTGAAAAATTACTAACAAAAGTACTAACAAAACTATGTGTCTGTTTCCGATTAATTTCATGACTTCCAATTTCAAGTGGTTCTTGAAATTATTTCATTATTTATCAGAGCTTTTTAAAATATATACAACATTCATTAATGAAATCAGGACAGGATAAACCACTTTCATCTTCATAAGCAGTAGCTGATCTTACTCAAATAAATATCCAAATTAGCTTACTGTCACTCCCTGTGATTCTATCGTTCCTATTTACAGATTTTTAAAATGAGCTCAGCTTCCTTGCAAAGCAAAAGCAAAAATTCCTACAAAACAAAAATCCACCACCAACAAAAAATTCTCAACACTTTCTCCAACCTAAGCCCACAATATTTGCCTTCATCTGCCAAGGGCTTAAGAGTGCCTTAGCTATATTTATTAGCTACAGGGTAGCATCAGTTAGGAGTTGTGCACATCATCGTCTCTGTTCCCCATCCTATGCACCCTAAGAGACAGAGAACCCATCCCGCGAGGTTACGGTCCAAGGGCTTGGTCATGCTTTCATCATCACCAAGGAGGGACACTGCTGACACACAAGGACCAACACATTTGCCCAGCGCAGGTGAGGCCAGTAAGCAGGGGTGGACTAGGCAGAGATGCACGGAAGTGCCCCATCAAGAAGGGGATGGAGACCACCAGGATCTTGGCACGGTATCACTCAGCTGAATCCCGCTGCTTTGCAGCGGTACCCTATCCCTTCTTCACATCCTTCACTTGCCAACGGAGCAAAGACTCTCCAAAATGAACAGGGATGGTGGGGCTGGCACTTCATATCAATTAAGAAATTTTACAATAAATAATACCAGTTGTGTCGCAAGGCTGAGAAGTGATTACCAAGATGCCTCATAAATCAGTATCAACTTGCCACATCTTGAATTTAAAGCCATTAAGAATATGAAAGGAGAACCTTTCTTCAGGAAGGTAAAGTTGGCAGGATAGAAAGTCTCTTGACATCTAGCACCAATGTTAACACTTTCACGTGAAGCGAGGTAACAGGATAATTATCCTTTCTGAAGATCTGGTGGCATTGCTTATGCTAGCAGGTTAATTTTCTCTATTTTCTAAGCTCCTTGCAGTGATCCACTGATGGCTGATCCCCCTCTCTAAGCTGACAGTTTATCCAAACAACTGACACTGTTGTTGTTATCATTAAAATAGCTTCCATTCAAGCTGCCATTGTTTAACAGCCATGGTCTGTGTATATAAAAAGAAAACCCTTTAAAACTCATTTCGAAGATGTCTGTTAGCCCAGGAAATATTTAACAGCAGCAGTAGCTATGCAACAAGAAGGTTAAGCTAGTTAGTGTTTGTGACAATTGCGCTTAGCTATTCTATCCAATGGCAAGAACATCATGCATTTATCAAGAGAACAGATTTAGTAAGAAACTGCACACAGCAAGAAGTAAATGAGAGATGCAGGGAAAACTCGTATTATTGTGGCATCTGCTAGAGCTATTTTAGAACGGTGTCCCCCTGTGCTGCTCCACTGACGGGCTTATGAGTATTCACTAAAATTAAAATCCATTTCTCAGGCATTTGTAAATAGGCCACAAAAACTTTGCAAGTCTCAGAGTTTTTTTTGATGGTCCCATCATTTTTCTCCATCCGTTTAGAAAATGTTACAGCCTATGCTTCGCAGTGGCCTTTGTGCCGTGGACCTGCTGTGAGAAAGGCTCTGCACTTCCCTCCCTCCTCTGCCAAAGAAGATATTCCTTGTGGCACATCCTCAGCCCTCTTGCTGAGGGCGACTCTCAGGAAGAGTTTGCCCTGAGGCTTATTCATTCCTCAAACTGGATTTTAGTATTAAAACCAAAATTTTTGTAAGGACAAAGCAGGTACTCTGTTCCTAACAGCTTTGGGCATCCAATTGCTTAAATCCACGTTAAAACCCTGGTTCATCTTCCGCTTTCCCTATGCATAGGTACTCCTTGCACAGGCAAGACCAAATATTCATGTCCTGTCATTTTGAGCTTTTTAAAAGTTCTGTTTCATTGTCACATGAAGCAGGGTCCACCTCTTTTCAAAGCAAGCTGTTCAACTCACCAATGTTTAATTAAATTTTGTCTCCCATTAGGACGTGGCAGTCTGACCAGACAACCAGAAAAACATAAGTGCAGGAATGGCTTCAAGCAGGATTGCAAGCCCGCTGCTCCCCTTGGCAAATCTGAGCTACTCACACAGGCAGTGAAATAATTGGGGCAGTGTGAAAATATACTCAACTGTGAGAGCAAAGGTTGTGTAAATTCAGCCACAATTACCTTCTAGAAAAACACATATACCATCTCTTACTCTGAGTTTTAATTATTTTAGTTGGAATTACATGCTATGGCAAGGTCTATGTTACCTCAAGAGACAAAGAGAGAAAAAAGAAGTATTGGGAGCATATGACAGAGAACTAAAATGGTACGTCTGAAATTTAAACTAATATGCTTATCTAAAAGCCTCCTTATTACGTGACTGGGTTTGGAACACAAAAAGCAGAATATATCATGATTTGAATAAGTTGCACTTAGCAATATGAAGGGTAACTGCTGAATTGCTGACTTCTATTTCTGGAAAGATAAACTTTCTTCTGATCCTGGCTATACCAACACATTAACTCTTAATGATACCAGTCTCCACACAGTAGTATCAAAACGGGCTTTTCTTCTTCCTCAACAGGATGATGAAGGGAAATCCTGCTTTCTTAGCTATATAAGCATTCCCATAAAAAACAAATTGCTCATGTTTTGGTGGAAAAAAAAATTATATCTGTATCATCAAAATGGCCATCAGCTTAGGTAGAGAAAATTATTTGCACACTGAAGAAGGGAAGTGCCAAACTAGAGAACAGAGCATCTGCCATGGAGGCGGCTATAATTATCTCATGCATCTGAACACCACTGGGCATTGAAGTTACACTAGCTATTTTGCCAAATACTCTGTGTTCAGGGCTTTTACATGACACCAGCAGGAAATAATCAAGAGTTTGCGAGGCCTGTCAATACAGACATTACACAGTTCGAAAGGCTCTACTTTCGATGGCATATGCCTAGTCTTCTTGCTCTAATGCGATGAAAATCTGAACTATTTTGCCATCACTGTCTTGTATTACAAAACACTGTAACGTTGCTAACCGTAGCACTCACAGGCTAACAACTACTTCTATACCATCCATCCTGGCATGCTCTTTTGGTTAAGCATTTTAACAGAGGTCTCAGAGATTTCCGAGAGAGAGCAAAAAATCCAGCAAAACTACCACTCTGCAGGCTTACCTCCATCTGGCAGAAAAAGCAAGTAGGTGCCTTCCCTCAGTGGATGTAGAGTAAGTGCTGTTGTGGGCACTTTTCCCCTGGGGATGCCAAGCGGAGGAGAGACTCGAGCCTGCTCCCAAACCTACGTGTCCCAAACAGGAGCTGTGCTGCTCTGCCTCTGCAGGGGCAACGCTCAGACACAGGCCCCACATTCAAATCCGCTCAGTGAAAGCCTTTCACGGGCGCGTTCTTGGATATTTTGTCGGGTTATCAGGCACTTCTGGCCCACTCATAGAGAACATATCAACTACAGCTGCTCCCCAGCAAGTCTTTTTTTACTACCCACCTCATGTCTGTCACCAGCAGATCACACAGGAAAATATGGAAAAGGGTTATAAAGCTGTTCTTCTTTTAGGACAACAAATAACTACTGTTCTTTTTTTCCCCACAAGTAATATGCATAATTGTTCACTTCTGGAAAAGCAACTAAAAAAAAGAGCAAAACACATTTTTCCCTGTTAATTCCCAGTCTATGCCTGTGCTTTTCTGAGAAGGGGAGAAAAGGAATGATAAAAATACAAACTGCAGCAAGAAGAGGGGCGTACAACAATTTCCTTTGATTCTGGGAACACTAGAGGCTAGAAGAAACTCAGCTGCCTGGGTATCTCAAGGACAGATTCCCACGTGAGACTCCAGCCCGGCTGTGTCACAGACACTGACAGATGGGTTTCCCCAGCCTTGAACAACCTAATGGAGCTTTTAGCCAATTTGCATACTGGCTGTCGCTGGGCGAAATGGGTATGTGTCAAGGACATTAAGCAGGCCAAGACAAAAGTGTAATAGCCTTGTATACGATATCACTTCTTACTGCTTGCTATTTTACCCCCCCACCCCCCGGGGTGGGGGGGGGGGGAAGAAAAGAAGAGAAAAGGAAACAAGCAGCCTCGCGGGAAGCTGGTTCTGAGGTAGCAAGTTCCTGCTCCTGGGAATGGGCTGAAGCAACAAGACAGTTTTCTTGCAAAATGGAAGAACAAAAACACTGCCCAGATAATTACTAGCTAGTTTCTTTTCTTTTTTTTAAAGCAAAACATTGTTGGAGTCTCCCAAAGCCTGTCTATATTAGTAATCTATTTTGGTCCCAACCCCACAAAGAGGAGCATGTGGAGCCGATTCCTGAGCCTGAACGGAGTCCAAAATAACACCACTCAAGCCCCACACAGGTATGAGAGCCCGGGTGCTGCCGCTCCGTACAAGAGCTAAGCCTAAGGCTAAGCTTTCTCAGGCCTGAGTCCAGATTTTCTTTCATATCTCCTACCACCTCACACATGGCTGCGTCTTAACAAATTAACAAGAACAACAAAAAATTCAAATTGGACTCGCAACAAAAATTTACAGCATGACGTGAAATATAAGGTCAAGCCCTGAGGGTGGCTGAATTACCTGCTGAGTTGTTGCAACTCTTACTCACTCCAGGGAAAAGTACACATACTTCATATTTGTCCAGCAATCACCACAACCTCCTGGCTAGATTTGGCTCTCAGTCATGTTAGAATAACTCAGCTACCAAGCAATAAGGTGTGATTGAAAAGTGGGGCTAGACTGCGACTTGTACAAAAACCAGCCCCTTCAAATCACTTGAAATTTTGTTGCCGTGCCTTTTTCTCCAGACTTGTTCCTTTCAGCTTGCCTGTAATGTACATTGGAGGGTCAGCCGTTGTTTAAACTCACTTTTTAACGTTTACTAGAGATCAGATTAAAAATTAAGCATGCAAACAGAGGCTTCCCTGAGGAAAGCTTCTGCTCTGGCAACCAAACTCTGCACACAGCAGTATAAAACGTACACTGGAAAGTGTCGCACAGTATCTTTGACAACAACAGAAACCATGCCAAAAAGGCTCAGAATTTAATCCAGTTGAGCCATACTACTTCAACACTGAGTGAACACGCTAATATGTGATGCTACTAGACACTAGAGATACTTGGCAAAGAAGGGTGTGCACATCCATCCTTTGCTCATGTTGAGTAAACACCTATCATGGGAACATACGGAGGACCAAGAAGGTAGATCCCGGTCTGGACTGGAGCTACCTCGGTGCCAATTCTGATTTTGTCATTAGTTGGCTGGGTGATTTTGACTAAGCTGTCACTAGGGACTTCCATTTCTTCTTAGCAAAATGAGAACAATAACTTGGTTTTAGGCACTTCTAAGATCCTTGGATAGAAAAGCTCTATAAATGAACATTATTATTATTGTCAGTGACACTGTTCTACCATTTCTGTGGTTATTCAAAATCAGACCCAAGAGAAGTGCACAAAAGAGCTATCTAACAGCTATCTACAAATCTGTGCCAAAGAGAGAGGGCAACGCTTTAAGTGTTAAAATGCTGCAGGATTTCCAGATGAGCATCTTCAGTCATCATAATATCTCAGGCCCAGTTCTGAAGTCCATTTAATTAGAGGGGGTGGAGAGCGATAAAGCCCAGAGTGCGTTTTTGCATGGGTTATGTGTATACCTCTGTTTGTTTAGTGTTACTAAAAATGTTACAAGCTTAAGTGTAAATTATTTCACCCTTTGGCACTATTCAATTATACATGCTAATTTTAGCTGGTGTAGACTGTACTTGAAATAACAGGATTGCACGTGAGCAAAGCCATCTATGGTGAAATCCTGCTGATATTCTGTCAAATCGTCTTGCTTGCTGAGAGCCACCCTTTCTCCCAGCTGATTTTAATCTGCCGGACTTTTATCATGAAAAGGGGATTCACACTCAAGTGTGACAAATAAGCAATTCAATTTAAAATTCCTCATTCAGTTCAATTACATAGAATTACGTACGTATCTACTCAGTAGCTAATGACAGGATTTTTTAAATACTCTTTCACGTGGCTTGATTTTAAGATTTTCAAGGATATAGGAAATATACAATCCGCTCAAGATGCAAGTCAACTAATTTTGTAGAAATTAGGTGAAAAAGTTGTGGTCATCTTCTGATAAATATGTTGAACAACTTTTTTTAAACACCTTACCCAATAAAATACAGCATTTCAGCCCTTCCTCGTTACATCTTTCCTACACAAAAAGACTGCGAGACCAGCAGCAAAAAGGCCACTATAGCAGAGCCAGAAGGCTAAGGCTTAGTCATAATAAGGCTAAGCCTAACAGTAGAGTTAAACTGCTTCTTGCACCCGAGTTGGTTGCTCAGCACTAGTGAGAATAGACTCAGCAGCTCATTCAAAGCAAGTTGAAGTAATTTAATTTAAGGTTGCGTTATGCCGGGTAGACAGTTCCTTGGACACTTTGAAAAAGCATATACAGTATTGAAAAAGCGGTATTTTATATGTAGCAAGATTATGCAGCGCAACAATATCAAATGTCTAAAAATCTGGAGCCTATGCAGAAACCTATCTTCCTAACGGAAACATCAGAATAATACTCTACAGTGTTAGCATTATTTTACAAGTGACATTTAAACGAGGCAGATTACCTGTTTCTTGTATGTCTGTCCTGGAACTTGAGGAAATTAAAGTCAAATCAGAAAAAAATTATTCTGGGCTTGACTTTAGTGTGGTTTTGTTTTGTGGTTTTTTTTGTTTGGGTGGTTTGTTTTTGGTTTGTTTGTGGTTTTGTGTGTTGTTTGTTTTTTTTTTTTTTTTAAACTCAGTTGCATTTACTTAATAATACAGATGTCAATCAGATAATTTTGGAATAGCAAAGAAACCGTAGGAGTGAAAACATTATTATTATTAACAGTATTTCCTTTGCTAAAAAAGGTTTAAGAGTTTTATATACACAGCAGCAGTCCAAAACGCTGACCTCCTTTAGATCTCGGGTTCACACCTCAACACAGCAAGGCAGGTTCAAGATTTACAGCTTAGTGACAAGTCTGCCAATTCATCACCACTAAACCATCTCGAGTCCTCCTTGGAAGTGGCACAGGTCAAAAGAGGAAACCACCAGCTGCTGAAAAGATCCCTTTCCAAATAAATTCATTCCACAAGTAGGCAGCCTGGCACTCCCCCGTGCATACACACACACAGACACTCTCCATCGATATCTGTGCTACAGTGGGGGCATACAAATCTTCACTTTTCCACTTACTTTCCAAAACGGTAAGTGTAAATTTATAAAAGTGTTACTAAACTTTAAGATGAGTTAATACAAAGAGTCGAGAAAAGAATAAAGTACCACCACCAAGCTCTAACCTGTCTGGCGATTCAGCTTTCTCTAATATCAAAAGTGGCCACCCTGTCTCTGTCTTACAGTGCCTCTAAGCCCCATGGTTGGACTCCTTAAGTCGAACAGTAAACAAAAGACAAAATTTACTTCTATTAGTCTTTAAAGGAAGCTACAAAATAAATTAAACAGCTTGTGGACACATCCGAAGAGAGAATCTTCTGTGGAACTAATGCTGTTCTGGCAAAGAAAACCCAGGCAATTTAAGCTTGTCTGACCAGGAAATGTAAACCCATACCTACGCATCTACAGTAGGTCTACCCGCATTAAATTTTATCAAATATACTCACAGTTCAGTTGAAGACTGACTGACTTTACCTTAGTTTAAACCTCTGTCCTAATTAATTTAAACCAAACTGCTATAAAGCCAAGTGAATGTTGACTTAGGCTTATGCATACAGTCTTTTGCATCAGTTTAACTACATCAGTTTGAAATCACACCATTAGTCAGCCTAGTGTCATCCTGCATAAGCTCAGCCCTTGTAGCATCAGACACCCAAACCCCATTGAAATGCAGTGAAAGTCCTGTGTTTAATTCCCTCAAATTCCTTAGGAAATCCTAGCCTAAACTATGAGCAGGAAGCCATCACGCCAAGACCCCTTAAGAGAGGAGCCGGGCAGCTCACACCTCTACCAGAGCTATTGCTCCTTTCTTACCACCCCTCATTTTACAGAACACTTTAACCACATGCTTAGTATTTTGCAGAGGAGCAGTAGGGTTACTCAGGTGTATGCTTAAATTCTTTGCTGGGACCTCAGAAACTACTGTTTCATATACCTCTGCACCAGGTTTACGACCTCAGCTCCTCACTATCTGTCATCTAGAAGTACCGAGGCAGGCTGAGGATGGGTGGGTTGGGGACCGGCCTGCCAGGCCATCTTCCCATCTGGTGCCCGCTGAGAAATGTGATGGGGAGGGCTGGAGCGCTGCAGGGCTCATCTCCCCCAGACAGACTCATACCAGGAGCTACCAGAGACAACACACAAACTTGCGGAGCAGCCTGACCAAAGAGGCACTCCTATTTCGCCTCTCCATTGCTGCAGTTACTCTGAGGCAGATGAAAAAGAGGATCTGATGGCTGTTAGCCTATAACTTTGTATACCTCATGGCCGCTATTTCAGGAACAGTTTTCAGATGAGTAATTTGGCGAGATTCACTGTTTGCAAACTGCATACTTGGTCTAAAGAGCACTTACAGTGATATCTACAGCACCAAGGTTCAGGCCGTAGGACTCTGTTTACTCTGCCTTCCAGACCACCCATCCTGTCTCCATCCTCACAATATTGATTATTACTTACTCTTATAAAAGCTCAGCTAATAACTGTTCTGATACGTGGACTTTTTTTTTTTTTTGGTAGAAATAAAGGCAAGAAAAAGAGTAACAGCAAAAAAAGCCCAGCCTAAACTAAAAAAAGTTCATGTCCTGTCATTCTCCATCTAGGAGAACCGCGAGGAGCAGTGGGATATAAAAAGACGAGTTCTCTAACTGGCAGCTCTCCACCGGCCTTTACAATTAACAAGCTAGCTCATTGTCTGGGTTGTTATCTAAATTACAGTCTAGGCATTTTCTGCTAACATATTTTCTGACTTTTTAAACACTATACTGTACAGTACCTAGTACAAAGGCGTCTTTCTCCAATTCTATTTAATTCTCTATTTTCCTGTTTTAAAAATTAACTACTGTAACCATAGCCTTAAGCAAAGAAAGGGAGAAGGGGGGAAATGAAAAGAGCGTACTTTTAGCAAGGAGGGAAGAGAGCTGAAGTTCAGGTGCTGGGGTTTTCTTTGAGGCAGAGGCGATAAGCGCTCACTACTTCTAAAAAGACTTGAAATTATATTAAAACAGAACTGAATCCTTAAGTTTCATAAAAATTGAAGATTGACATGTTTCCATTTTTGGTCCCATCACTTTTGTTTTATCAGCGCTCATCAACAGCATGGCAGCTGACAGGGGGAGCAGGATCAGTCCTTCCTTATGAAGTTTCTGAACTATAGAGTACATCTTCACTACTTCTGTTGGGGATTTTGTGTGGTTTTATATCTAGCCCCATTAGAAAAAATGATGTTTAAACACTAAAAAAGAATCATATAGTAGGGGATCCAAAATAATAAATGCTACGTGTCATTACAAAAATATACTCCATTATATCTATTTTACATATGGCAAATGAAGGAAAAAATACACACAACGTGGGGAAAGTGTAATATGTGTTTCTCTAAAACACAAAAAGAGGCATCTTTAGATCAGGTCCCAATAACAAGCACTTTTTCAGTTTTTGTTTAACTGCTTTTTTTTCTTGAGGTATGCTTTTCAGCAGTCATTTTTTTATTTCAGATGTTGGAACTGCTTATAAAACATTTTAACCACAATTATACAGATCCCATTATACTCTTCTTTTGGCCAAGAGAAAAAGGGAATAGGTAAAAATGGCACCTGCTTCACCTGTTGTCTGTTCATTTTGCATTTGTGGAGGCACTAATGTTTCACTCCAAGGTAAAAAACATTGTTTTCTTCCATTCCTGAAACCAGAAAAGCAGCGAGACTTCTTTCATCATGTATGTCATCAATAGGAATATTACTTATGTGACTGAAGGCAAGCTAGAAAAAGAGAGTTTGCCTTAACTTTTCATGGTGAATTTATAAGATAGCCCATCAATAAATCTATTTTTTAAAAAAAAGTCTGCAATAATTGCAAACCATCGAACAACTATAAACAAGATTCCCACAATATCTTTTATGTTTGGTTTTCAGCAGAATTTTACCAGTGGCACTTGTCAAATCTGGTTGTCATTCTTTAAACTGGAGAGAAAGAGAAGTAAAGCTTCCTTTGACCCAGAAAGATTACAGATATGGGAAACTTCTCAAAATTTACTTCATCCTTTTGCTTAATGCTTGTTCTGACACATTAAATCATTACGCTATGGGAAAAAACATTGACTTCCGAAAACCTCCTTTAGAAGATTCCTACCAGCAAACTGGTGTTTGTCAAGGAACTTGTTTCCTTTAAAACATATATTTTTGATTGTATAGACTAATTCTGATGGTTTGCTACACCAGTAAAGAACACGGATTTGGTTTTGCTGAGTTCTTTGTATTTCGTATGGGATGTTGTATTGTGATGAAGGTCTAGGTCTTCCCTCTAAAGGTGCAGACACTCTTAATTTAACATGATTATGCATTGGGACATTTTTCTCATGCAAGAACTATGGTTTCAGACTACATTGGGAAGTCGGTAATTTAAGATATGAAGTTAAGACAAACCCTCTTGGCTACTGTATGTATTCTGGTGGTTCATATTATTTTTCAGAGTTCTTTCATCCTCACTTTTCCCAAGCAGCATTTATTGCTAAGACACGTTACCATCCCCTTGGTTACCATTTCCCGCAGCCAGACAGCATAGGTGCCTCAGAGAAAACCCTGAGCATGAGCAGCAGGATGACACCAGTGAGGTATAAATTGCAGCAACTTTTAGTCTGCTCCATCTGGCACCTGGAACCAAACCAGTCCTCTGATGGAAAGCTGCCACCATGTCAAGCTAATTCTGACCCATCCTTTCAGCTCAACACCAGCAAAAGCATAGAGTCGCTTTGGGATCAATAACTTAAAAAGCCATTCGCTCTGATTTGTAATCCAAACAAGTACGTGGGAGACAAAGAACTGAAGGATTGAGCCCAGGCTCATTTCTTCTGATTTTATACTTCCAGCAATTTGCCTTAGCCATGCATTTACCAATTAGTCTAAAATATAGCCACATTTTGAAGGTTAAACATATATCAATTGTAAACAGAGCACAGCGTATACTAAACACAGGGTTTTGAACATGAAGCATTATTTATTCAAAGTGTAAGGCTTTTATGTGAGAAAATAATAATACCTTTTCTTAGCTGAAACATTTTTAAAGGTTCATCTTCTCCAAGGAAAGCAGTAAAATGCAGTGTGACAGATAAAAATCCGGCACATACCATGTCCACATTCACATATAAAAAGATATTTTCAGCATTTCAATTCAAAGACCAGCAATAAAAAAAAA
>VYZM01011634.1:13941-26234 GCA_013398915.1 Dromas ardeola | reverse complement strand
TTTTTTTTTTTTTTTGCAAATCCATCTCAGGGAAGGTTAGATTCTGTCTATCAATTATCAAACCAGGAGTATGTCCCCAGTACATCTACAGGCTCAGCAAAAACTCATTAGAAAGTATGTGCGTGCGCGGGGGCAGGGGGGGAAATGTGGTCATCATTTGACTGCTCTTGTTCTGCAAAGAACTATATTAGGGAGGTATAAGCCAGCAGACTGCTGACTGCTACAGTTCTTTCTATCTCCCACAGATAAGTCAATTAATCAAACTTTTCCTACTGCCTGTCAAAAGCCTGTCTCTGTCCTCTTGTTGAAATACAGAAAGAATGCAGGGGCTCTTCCTCCGCCTGCAGGTCCTCTCTTACTCAAGGACTGGTTCCAGTCATTTGGGGAAAACATCACTTCATGCTGTTAAACAGCTTTACAAAAATCTCCCTCTCTTCACTGTCTTTCTTGCAAATAGAGTGGCTGACAGGCAGGGAGAGAAGACTTTCACCTGAAGAGAGGAGTGGGGCTTAGCACAGCATCTGAGTGCAGCCCTCAAAGCCACTGTAGCGCTTCTGACACCTTCCTCCTGTAATACTGCTGCCCACAGGTTTGGGTCAAGCACCAACGCAGGCCACCCTGCGGCTTTTCTAATTAGTTGTGGAATGGCATTTTGAAGTCATGTGAGGCCAGACTCTCGTTTTGTGGCTTCAGTGTGCTGCTTCACGGAAGAACATTCCCTTTGGGTTTTGAATTCCTCACAGACAGAGGTTGACGTCAAGTCTTCACTGCACTTCCCCGGACTTCCACCCCCGACTCCAACAGGGCAGCCAAAGCAACCTGCTCTAACGAGTACAGCAAAGGAGCAGGAATCAGAAAGCCAGTGTGTCCTGAGACCTAATTCTCCTCTGGCATAGAGGGTGTAAAAGACAAAGAACGCGACCCAGAATTTCCATTTCCCTTTCTGTAAGGGATAATGCCAACAGACATTGCACTCTGACATCCAAAAAACCAAGGGAACTACATGCAAGCAAGCAAGACACAAATTCCACGAAAATAAGGAAATACAAACAATACGCAGTATTCATTCCTCCTGCAACTTTGCCCAGGCTGATGGAGTTTGAAGGGGCATCACCCCTTGACTGGATGGGCAGTCTCAGGGCTAGAAATCTATGTAGTTCTGCAGGCTCAGATGAGGATAACCAAAGCAGATCTTTCAAGAAATGCACGTCTGGGAAAAATGTTCTCCTTGTCTTTTCATGTCAGAAGACCACGATACAATCAAAAGAGCAATGCCAGATGGGAAGCAGTTTTTCTTCTGCCATTACAATTACAGGCATTCACATCCATTAATGGCAACTTTTATGTATGCTCTTAATTGGAGACTCAAGAAGTGTTCTTTGAGAAATATATCAAGTCCTCTTTCCCAGAAGGAAAAAGGGGGGGAAGAGAAGGAAAGAAGGGGGTGGAAGAGAAGGAAAAAAAGAAGTGATAGAATTTTCCCCTCACACCTTGAAAAGCCTGAGAAACTAGGTTCGTACATAACTGGAACTCAGAAACCTGCTGAAAGCAGGTTATGCCTTTTTGTTCAATTGCTGATGGTACAATTAGTCAATGTGCAAGTGGCCCCTATTGTTCTTGGAAGTTATCCTAAAAGAGGGATGTTGCCCAAACACTTTGGGGAAGAAGAATGAGTTCCACTAAGGCTGGTTTTCATCCAGCCTTAAGGAAGGCATGAAAAAGTCTACATATATAAATTCTAAAAGATTTAAGTTGGGCAAAACAAATGCAGGTTAAGGCCATTATTGCTATTGTTCACCCAGGCCAAAAGGAGCCCAGGAATCTGGGCAAATAGTCACCATACAATGAATTAAGAGTCCACCAAAATGGATAGAAACACTACCACTTGTTATGATTTGTTCCATTCACCTCGGAATTTTGCTCTGTGATTGACAGAGTTCTTCAGTACTTTTATAGTAGGTATTTCTTTCACGCTATTGCCTGATGAAATGCTAAAAATGACCAGTTGTTGAATACAACCAACTCCCAGAATACACTTGTTTTGGATTAGTTTCTGAATTAGGTTCAGACTAAGCATTTTTAGGTCTATTTTTATTTGTGTTGACATAGATGCTTCAGTGTTTTTAGCTGTTTGAGCACCAGCTGTTGCCACAGACTACTTTGCAGCAGGATGAGCAGGAGTTGGTTTCAATGTTATTTGGAAAGTATTTAATTTCTTTTTCTTCCTCACCCCCCCCCCCCAACTCTCCTGCATATAGATTTTTTTTCTAACAGCTCCTGCAGTTTCTATGAGAGACAGTCAAAGTGTTCTTGATTGAGTTCCTCAAGCCAAGCATAGTGAGAGGTCACACTCACATTATGAAGATATCATTCTGGCTGTGCTTGAAGCCAGTAAGACACATTTGATTTCAGTTCAATTTGTGTCCCTTCCTAATTTTTGTTTGCCAGACTTTCTGACTAAACTACTTCATTTGGCAATCCTAGCCTAAGGTATCAACTAAGAAAGAAATTTCACATCAGAGTATTCAGCATCTTCCATAATCATAACCTCCAGATGTCTAAAAAAAAAAAAAAAACAAACCACACAGTCCAGAAAGAAATTCTAATTTTTCTACTCCCTAGCTTTTAGGCAATGTCCTACAACTCACAATGATCAATTTCATAAATTGACCTCTCCAATTTTGACAAAAATCAAAATTTTGGAAACAGAAGAAATTGCAGCTCCTGTCTAAATACAAATAGCATTTTGTCTCTAGCACAGTCAAAGTAACTTTAGTGAAATTTATGACGGAGCATTCCCCATCAATTAGTCACGGTATATACCAAATTCTTAACTGGACGATAAAGATTATAGCCTCCTTGCACACCTCTGCCCAGCTCCTCTACTATTCTCCTCATGCATATTGCGCTTCTCCCTTTCCCTCACATGCATGGCTGGACGCTCTGACATGAGCTAAATCATAAAATGGTTTGGGTTGGAAGGGACCTTAAAGATCACCTAGTTCTAGCCCCCCTGCCATGGGCAGGGACACCTCCCACTAGACCAGGTTGCTCAAAGCCCCATCCAGCCTGGCCTTGAACACTTCCAGGGGTGGGGCATCCACAACTTCCCTGGGCAACCTGTTCCAGTGCCTCACCCCCCTCACAATAAAGCATTTCTTCCTAATATCTAATCTAAATCTACCCTTTTTCAGTAAAACTGTTACCCGTTGTCCTATCGCTACGCTCCGTGATAAAGTGTCCCTCCCCATCTCTCCTGTAGGCCCCCTTTAGGTACTGGAAGGCTGCTATAAGGTCTCCCCAGAACCTTCTCCAGGCTGAACAACCCCAACTCTCTCAGCCTGTCCTCGTAGGAGAGGTGCTCCAGCCCTCGGATCATCTTCATGGCCCTCCTCTGGACTGGCTCCAACAGGTTCATGTCCTTACGTTGCGGGCTCCAGAGCTGGATGCAGCACTCCAGGTGGAGTAGAGGGGAAGGATCACCTCACTTGACCTGCTGGCCACACTTCTTTTGATGCAGCCCAGGATATGGTTGGCTTTCTAGACTGCAAGCACACATTTCTGGCTCATGTTGAGTTTCTCATCAACCAGCAGTAATTCAGAATGGCTCAAGATAAAATTTTTCAGTTCAAGTAGCTAATTCTAGTGGCTCTAGAAACATGAGTTTTTGACAGAACATGAAGTATATTCTTTGGTTCTTCCCACTTCATAAACTGGCTGATAAGTACCCTGAAACATCTAAGCAAACACACTCATCAAATGAAGCAATGTAACATGAGGAAGATGTTTTTGGAAAAATCAATACTAAAAGGCAAAGTTAGCCTTTCATCTAGAGTTGACTGCAGGTTCATGCAGGCACCAGTCTCAGAGATTTTTCCATGAAAGAATTGTTTCCATGGGCTCCTTTACTTTTGGATTCTTGGAGTTATTCTTCTAAGCAATTTTTCCCCAGTTGCAAAACCTGATGATTTCCATTTGTCATCCTGATTACACAATGTATGCAAAGAGTCCACTTTACAATATAATATTGTCTAAAATATTAATAGAAAGTGATGACAGGAACCAATCCAAAATAGCAACATGCACTTTGTTACTAGCTGTGTAGTTTCCACCATTAAATAGTCTATTCCCCTTAATTAGATTTTAGCTGTTGCGGCGCTAAGAGTCAAGAAAGGAAAAGAACCCTTCAAAGCGTTAACATCTCAAGCTCTGCAACATGTTTCATGAGCCAGCGCAGCCCAATGACTCATTATGCATGTAAAACTTCACAGAAGATCACCAATCATTTCCAAAGTCTCATTTCTTTAGCCCTTGAGTTGAAAATTAGAACATGGCATACAAGGAATTTTCACCTGAAGTTTAAAATGCCTGTATACATAGAAGTTTAATTTATTATTCTAATGACTTTCACAGCTTGAGATTCTCACTGGGAGACATGCCTGTATGCATTTAATAAGGCTGCAGAGATTGGGACTATTCCTGAAGGACTTTCTGAATCATTTCCAAAGCATCTTTTTATAGCTAGCAAAGTATAAATTATGTAAAAAGGCATTTAGATAGATACCATCAAATCTATTTGACTGTTAACCCCTCTTTGTTAGATTAATCTATAAACCTGAAAAGGAATCCACTTTTAGCATTCCAAGACCACGCTCACATATTTAGATGTAAAGACGTAATCATTCAAATAGCTGGGGCGGGGGGGAGTAGGGAGAGGCAGAAAGTCTTCATGCTCTTCTCCTTTACTCTTGAGACCTAAACAGCACGTTCATGACAAATCTTCTGTTCTATTACTGTGATGTTGGAAATTCACAAACATAATTAATGATCCCAGCATTAGACTTTTGGAAATCTAGTAAAGAGATCTGATGTACTCACCCAGTAAATGGATATTTATTTCTCCTTTCCTTATTGATGAAATCCTAGTTCTTTGGGGAGGCAAGAATGGAAAAGAAAAGTTCCCGTGATCCACATAAATCATCCAAGCAGCAGAGAATAAAGAGAGCCAGTGGCAGAAAACAGAGTTCCAATTAAGCCACGCGATTATTTTTTTTCCATGGGATCTCCCCCTAGATAACAAAAGATCAGGGTTGGTGCAACAGCTCTCTGCTCTTTTTTATAAAGGATACTTCATTGCCTCCTCAAAGTTCGCATATCATGGCGATGAATATTAAACAATGGCTTCACAGAGAGGACAGGAGTGTGAAATTCTCCAGATTGGCTACCAGGGGCTAACTCCGAGTCAAAGGTTTCTCTTCTCCTCATGAGGAAGTTATAAACCACACACGGTGCGTTTCTGCCATTTGAGGCCAAAATACTCCCGGGAACTGCACATCTCCAGTTTCAGTGTCCTTGAAGCCAGACAAGATCATTCAGCCTCAAACACGAACTGCAGCTCGCCTGTAATCCATACTCAGATCTGAACACCCTCTTCTTCAACCACCTCTAATTATGGGTAACCTTGATTTGCTTTTTAGCTGGGTAAACAGACAAGCTGGCTAAAGCGTTTCTCACGCCATGGCAGAAGACTAGATAACACATACATCAAAAGTGCTCTCTTCCCCTTCACCGCATGACTTCTGTTTTGCGAGGCATGCCCAGAAGTAGAGATCATGTTAAACCATTTGACAAGAACATTCGCTATTTCCCTCTCCCCCATCGAAAATGACTGCGAGATTCTAGTTACAGAGACATTTTGTCAGTTCACCGCTATAAGTGGCCACTTTTCATACGCGCCAGCTAAGCAGAAACAACCTGAGACTTATGAATACTTATCAGAATGTGTGAAAGTCACAGGCATCACACTGCTGTCTGACTCTCAATAGCAGGGGACTTCTGGGTGTCATTGGGAATGAAAGGATGCTGTCATTGCTCCAAGAGGAGAAAGAGATCCAAATGAGACTCCTTGTGAAAGCAGCCAATGATAGAACATTTTGATTAGAATAGATGACACCAAGAAATCGTCTGCTGGCAAGCACACATTTTCCCATTAAGACAAGAAGATACAATAAACGGGAATTTCTTTTCCAACTCTCATTCTACTGGGAGGTTTCTGAAACATCAAGTTTCATGAGACAACAGCCTCTAGAGATGAAGAAACAGGGGAATGTATTTGCAGCAAATATTTTTCCAGGGAAGAAAAAGAAATGTCTCCTTACTTGTATATACATGCACTTCCCTTCCTACAACTGATTTTGTTCCTTTGCAGGGTAAAATCTTGCATTTCAAGGAAAATAGGCTATCAAGAACACTCTTTAGTAAAAATACGCTGCCTGGCCTGAGAGAAAGTTCATCAATTTTACCAGTGAGCGCTCCTCGTGCATGGCCAGCACAATAGATCTTCATGAGAAAGACAAGAGGGCTGTACAGAGAGCATTTGTAAGCCGCTGGTACCCAACAGCATTCAAAACTGGAGCGAAATCCAGCTCAGAGCTCTCTGCGCGCAGTGCCAGGGCTGCACCTTGGTGACTGCCCCATCGCAGGGCAGCAGCTGGGAGGCATCTCTGCTCAGCTGCCCACCTCTCTGCCTCCAGCTCTTTTCTCTTTCTCTCTCTCTCCCCCACATTTTATAAATATCCTTTCTATTCACATTTTTAAAAGAGGCACTGCTAATACACATATGTATTTTCTGGGGGACTAGCATGAAAACATAAGTTATGCCCTTCCACCAGACCCTTTTCCTCTCCATCACTGATCAGATGTTCCACCCTGGAATAAAGCTCTTTTCCAGACTCTTCAAATAAATGTAAGGATTCAGAAGAGGTTATTCTGCTCTGCGTGCCACGGTAAATGCCTGATCCATGCAGTCAGAGAGCTGGTCCCTCTTGAATTAATTTATATTTAATTCTATAAAATGGAACCAATCTAAGAGGTGGAAAACACATTGTTTTCCGTGTGGGAAACTCAGAAACCAGGGCCCACAGCCAACTTGGAAAGCACCTGGAAACTCCACTGTGATCGTCCTCTCCACAGGTGAGCGCCCCAAAAAAGGTGTTATTGGCTACGCTGAGGACAGTCTTCCTCTCTCTCAACCGAAAACTCACTATGCACCACAGAAATGTTTAGGCAGAGAGCTTTGTTGAAACTGGTAGGTACTTGAATGGGAAAAGATTAAGTTTGGAAGAAGAGGTATTCTTTAACTTCCTGCTTTGCCTACAACTCTCTCCAAGTGGTCAGTCACAGTGAAAATCGGTTTAAATGCCTGCTGAGAGCCCCAGCAAGCCTGAAAAACTGAACTGACCTTGGATTAAGTTGAGTCACGGTTTGTGGAAAGGTAATCATGTACCTGCAAGTCCAAATAAAAATAAGCACGTAACACTTTCAGCTAGATCGGGGAAGGGGGTGGACATCAATACTAAATACACTGGAAAACGTATTTTGTATTTTGAAATACAAACAGAAACTATCCACGGTTCAAACTCAGATAATAGTGTCAGTGAAAGAAAGGTTTCAGCTGCTATATTAACTGAAATATTTAATGTATCAAATGGTAAGGTTTTTCTCCCCTTTTTTCACTAAACTTTTCAACAGTTCACTTGAAATTGACATTGTTTAAGTATTAAAAGCCCAAACAAACCCAGAGGTAAGCAACACGCAGGATGTTCCAAGCAGAAGAGGCAGCGTTTTTTGAACTAAGCACACTTAACATTAAAGGACAAAGAATCACTAACTAAGATACAAAGCTTTAGATTTATTTGGTTCAATGCAAATCAATTTTTCAGACAATTTTTCAGTTCATCAACAGATTTGAAAGCCCTGTATACATCCAGCTCCACAGGTAATGCACCTCGCTCCTTGTCCCAGTCCCCCAGCTCTCCTTTGGGTCATTTTCTGCCTGGCTTGGGGTGGATGTTCCCCCCAAGTGGTGGTAGCACTCAAGTGCAAATGAGCTTCTGAAAAGCCAGTGGGTAATTATGGCAATCCTACATCGCTATTGTTTCACAGAATCACAGAATTATAGGGGTTGGAAGGGACCTTCAGAGATCATCTAGTCCAACCCCCCTGCCACAGCAGGACTGGTCTTCAACTGCTCAGGTTTCTGTCAGGTGACTTGCAATGGGTGAATGCCTGGGACAGAACAGTTTCAGTGTGCTTCAACCAGGAGGCACCTAATCCAAGTCCCTCTTCTAAAAGGAAAAGCGCTGTGTTGTCAGGTCAGCGTTGCGGTGTTCTTGGGAAGTCACCCAGGTGGGAATTGCTGTCTTCCCCTGAGAGCCACGCTCAAACGGTCTGAAATCCAGGTCCCGCGAGTGAGTTAAACCTGTGGTGTTTTTCACATTTTAGACCAAGACACCAATCTCCACACCAGCTCCTTTCTGCCGCATCCCAGAGGTGTGGTAGCATGAAAGCCTTGCAGTTGACCTGCAGAAGATGCCTCAAAGTTGCCTGAACTGAACAGTTTTAAGCTTACCACAAGTACCACATTTGTCCCTGGCATCTACCCTGCGGAAAGCTGCCATAATCTCACAACACTGCTCACGCAGTGATCAAAACCCACTTATCCAGCTTCCAACCACATAGTCAGTGCTAAAAGCCTTTACTGGAGCTCTTCATGCAGGCAAGCCTGACAGCAAATGCACGACAGCTTTGCACGAGCACAGCCACGGTACGCTCTGCGGAATATGGACTCCACCTCGCTGTTTTACAAAGCGTCACATACGTCCTTGGGACTAAGGGATACACACCAACAGCAAGAAACATTTAAAATTAAGAAACGGTATTTGTCCTACAGTTGTCTTTGATCCAGTGAGGCACTCTCTTAGGCACAGAGGCCTTTCTGAGCAGAGTTCACCTCTGACAAGCTGAGTCATATTTGTAAGCTAATGCTATTATTAGAAAATAGCCATTTATGTCTTTGAGGATACACAAACAATGAAATTCTGTGACCAAATCAGACTTCACAAAAGTTCATCTAAAAAATTAACTGCTTGTCATTTACTTTAGAGATTTGGATTGGATTTTTTTGTTTGTTTTTTTTTTTCGGATGTTATTTTTTAAATGAACTCTCCCAAAAGTGTGCTAAAATGCCAGCTAGATACACCACTTTTAGTACCATTCTCACATCCTCTTTCCAACATGCTTTATTACCGTACACCACAAATAAATTCTATTGTACAGCAAATGCGGAATGAAAACCTTTAGTAGCACAATGCAGATATCAGACATTCAAGTAAAATAAAGGTCACAGACCTCCTGATGTAAAACCTACAAACAGTGAACTGAAAAAAGAGGGAAAGGAAATGGAAAGGAAATTCTTTTTTTTACATTAAAAAGTTACTTTTGTTATGAAAAAGACCAACCAAATCAAATAGTAAAAATTCCTGCCACTCAAACGTATTATATTAATGCGGCTCCACAACAAAGCATGTTGCTACACTGTATAAATTAACTTTCATTTTCTGGAGACAGTAAGTGCCGGGTGTTTTGTCTAGCTATATGGACCATGAACAATGTAGCAATTTCAGAGCATTCCCTTCACGCATAAAAAAACCTGCATACTATTAATATATCCTGACTAGATTAAAAGTCTTGCAAATGA
This sequence comes from Dromas ardeola, assembly GCA_013398915.1. Classification (NCBI taxonomy): domain Eukaryota; kingdom Metazoa; phylum Chordata; class Aves; order Charadriiformes; family Dromadidae; genus Dromas; species Dromas ardeola. The sequence goes on along the minus strand of VYZM01011634.1, from coordinate 16,696 downwards.
TTTTGCCTGAAATGCCCTAGTATGAGATCTCCTTTAGGGAAATATCTTCAGCACCAATTAGTTTAATTGACAAGGAAGCCGAGAGAATAGCAGCGAAGAGACAGAGACAGAGTAGACCAGGAAAGGCTCCATTTCCACATTTGCGCTCACATCCTGGACTCTATTTGCGATTAGTATGTGCACCCTTCCCCACCCTAACTATTTATATTACTACCGCTTCATGGATATGTTGAAACTTTAAATCATGGGAGACCAGTGGAGTAAAGCTTAATAGGTTATCAGCACCGCAGCCACGCCTCGTACACTTGGGTTTTTTTTTCTTTAAAGGCCCCGCTTTCATCACTTGTTGTCCCCAAATAGCTGGTATGCTTTTGAACAATTTTAGCACACCACGATTGTTTTTCTCCACCCTCCAGGGAGGAAACAAAGACAGCAAATTTAACCTACACAGAGCAATAAAAACTGTGAAATCTTCTGCTTTCCCTTCCTCACTCCCCCCACCATGCCCTCCAGAAGTAACCGGAGCCTACCATCCCATCAAATCAGTGACATTTTAGGGCCCCTGTACAAGGGGGGTAAGAGGGGAAAAAAAAGTTGTTTCAACCTTGGGAATCATGTGGAATCCACATAATTTACTATTTCCTGTGATTCATCAAACTTCCTTCTTCCCAAGAGTAATTGGTCACCACTTATTTATACACCACAGAGAGGCTTAACTCCAAAGGTCAGTCCAAGATTAAAAAAAGCAGATCATTTGTTCAAGAAATCTGGGTGGTTTGGCATTAGGGTTTTTTGGTGCAGTGGGGTTTTGCTTTTCTTTTTTTTTTTTTTTCTTCAATGTGTGAAGAAAAACTAACATGATTTAAGCAGGCACTTATCCGGTCAGAAAATACATGGGTTACCATCGCTGAGGCGGTATCACACAGTAGACCTAGGATGCAGAATCTTCAGCAAAGAAAACTGCTTGCATATATTATACGTTGAGACTCAGTTTCAGGCTGAAGGACTAGGAAAACTGGGAGCATGCGACACAGCATCACACGCTCGCTTTGGCAACTTCTTCGCACATTTTAAAAGAAAAGGATGTTACACATATGGACCAGTCATGCCTCGACACCCATGCAGATGGGACGAGCGCCGGTGTCGAGAATACTTTTGCAGGAAGAGTGTGTGTGTGGTTTTGTGTTTACAAAGCAAAACATTTGGTTCCCCTACAATAAAAACGTTTTATCTTTACCATAATATGAAGTAAGGAAAAGCAATTACGAAGCTAGAAGCCCAGAGGAGAGAAATAAAAACGACAAGCTAGTCCTCAAGCTTCAAATTTCAAACAAAACTGTCATCCTAACATTAAACATCTACTCTAAACATCCACGCACTTTTAATATATAAACACTAATATATAAACACTAAGAGATTATAGAATTGAACACTTTCTCTAGCTAAACTTCTGCCCAGTTTTAATTTTCTCTTTGCACCTTACAACCCTATAAAACCCTGCCAAAACAAAGGTGTGAAGCAGTATAAAAATAAATGCTTAACTAGGTTAATACCACATAAACTGCAAAACCCAGTTTGTGTGAACAATTAATATTACCCATGTTAAAGTTTTCAGCAATTAAATGCTGAGATATAAAACCCCCAATCAAAAGGAAAGCTTACATATATAAGCTTAAATGAACATATATAACAGCATCCATGAGAATACAGCATATGCCACAGTTGACATTATCGGGGGACAGACTAATTCAGCCTGTTTAAGAACTAAAAAAAAAATGCAGCCCAGCTCTTTTTTTAGGATATAATTAAAGCATATCAAATATATTTAATTATTATAACAGGAAAATAAAAGAAACTAATAGAAGTTAAGCCAATTGTTTTAGAACAACCACGTATTTTCTAACCCTCTTACAGATTCCAAAGATCTCCTTTATGGGGAGCAAAGGAATTCCAAACATCCTTACAGGGCACTTTGCCCCAGGCATTAACTGAAATTCCCACCATGATCCAGACAGGGAGAAAAAGAAAAAGAAACAGATTTTTTTTTTTTTCAATTTACATATGTGTGTGCGTGTGTGTGTATATATATATATTAAAAAAAATACATACATATCCATCAAACAACAGGTAGTCCGTTGCATTTCAGATGAGGAAAATAGATGGAATTAAATGCAAAGAATATTTAGTGCCTTAATTATGATTTTAAATATGATTCTTTGTGACAAAATAGCACATACAGAAATCCTTAGAGGTTTAGGAAAGAAATCATATGTAATTGCCTTCGTTCATATGTTTAGGTCATGTTTTGTTTCCTTTTTTGCCTTCTTCATTTTTTGTTAGAAAACACTTGATGTCTGAAAAAAACAGGAATCTGAGACAAAGCCTTCCCTTCCTCAGCTAAAACACTTCTTCAGGTTTTTTTTCCTTTTAGTATTTCTATGTACCTGCCTAACACCGGTCAGATGTATGGTCAAGATCATAGCCATTTTTTCAAATTAGTTCAAAGTACTTCTTCTACTCCAAATTAATCATTTTAATTATGCTGTCAACAGCTGCATCAGGGCTTCAAATCAAATCTGTTTCGTTAATGAGATCCTGTTGCCATACATTTTTTTTACCCAATACCCTTTTAAATAGCTAAACTACATGTTAGGATATTCCACTATAGGCAGGTCTTCATTTAGAGAGTCACTTTAAATAATTCAAAGAACACCCTCTGAATTTTCATATGCACATGGAAGAAAAAAAAAAAAAA
>VYZM01011634.1:3748-13915 GCA_013398915.1 Dromas ardeola | reverse complement strand
AAAAAAAAACAAAACACACAAAACCCTCCTGGAAGTCCTGTCTCAGGAAGACAGTATTTTTTGCCTTACATTTGAATTCTCATAAAAGTACCAGGAGAAAAATCGGTTTAAATGGAAGTATAGTAGAGAAGGAAGACAACAACCACAAACGCAACCAAACAAAAAAAAAAAAAAAAACAAAACCAAAAAGCAAGAAACCAAACCACCTCGCTGTGAGAATTTACTCCTTTCCTTTTTCCTCTTTGTGATGAGCTGTGCTCCTTCCTGCTTTTGCATTTGCTTCAGCAAAACCTTTCTAAATTGGCAGAATTTTGATGCAACAAAAATATGTCCCAGTAAGGTCAGGATTTTGCTCAGCTTTTTTCCTCCCATGCCTGGTGTTCCTTTAAACCTTACAAAAGAGCCTGTAGACAAGACTGTCAGGTAAAATTCACAGAACAAAAGAATGCAAATTGCCACCTATTACCTCTCAGGCACATTTCAAATAGCCAAAAGAAGTCTAGATAAATGATAAGATTCCAGTCAATAGCTCATTTCTGCTATAACCAACCACATAGTCCTGAAAGGAAATACACTGCAGTTAAGCCAGTAGTGATTACTGGACAAGAAAAATATAGTTACCTTTTAACCATGGCATAATAACATTTACAGATCAAAAACATGTTATTAAACTCCCGGACTGGCCACTCTCCATGTCTTCTCAGAAATATTTCTCAAAAGCCAACATTTCGAAAAATACAGCACCTGAAAGTACGCATACCTCGCATTTTCTTTCCCACTTCAGCTTCCATAAATCCCATCCGCCCCTCTACGCGACTAAATAACTATCCTTTTAAGAAAAGTATTAGCTTTTGTAAAGTCACACGCCTAAATCTGCCACTGAAGCAAGGTGCTTACAAGCACTTTGTGTTGGCCTAACCCGTACTCTTTTGAAAATACCACCCTCGGGCAACTAAATCCTTGGCCTAATTTTCAAAATTGCTGAAGATTCAGCAGTTTCTAATCGTTGCACAGGAACTACTGGGGTGTTAGCAGTTTGAGAAACAGGTCACTTACTGGAGTCCCTTAGGGCCAGAGCTTGGGATGCCTAATTTTACACATCCATTTTAAAACAAAATCACCTTCGGTCAGACTTTTTGCCTAAAGTTTGTCCAAGCAGCTTGCCCCTGACGATGAGAAGCTAAAAGGGCTGAGACATTTGAATCTGGAGAGGTGATGGCTGGCGAGGGGAAGACAGTAATAAGAGAGAGGATGACAAAAATGGTGTGGGCAATGGACGAGGTGAATGCAGAACTGCTGCTCCCCAAATCCCATCACGCTACAAACCAGCAGACAACAGCGGAAACTAGCAAATAATTGGTTTAAGACATAAAAGAGAGTGAACTCCACACTACAGTAGCAAGCTCCTGGAGTGCGCTGCTCCCAGAGGCCGGGGTGGCAAGTGGCATGAGCAGGTTGTAAAAGGGCTAAGAAACTATGGGACAACAAATCTGTAAGCAGACAGTAAAAAACAATGGGCAGAAATGTCCCCTCTCTCATGCCAAATCCAACAGCTGCGGATGCTGGGGCAGGAACAGGCCAGGCTCATGCTTGTGCCACCATCAGATGTGACAAATTGAGCTCGTGGGGCCTATGGCCTAAGCCAGGAGGGCTTTTCGTGTTCCTTATGGAGAAGTGGCTGGGAGCGACACAGTAAGCTGCCAGAAACATGTCAAACCTTTGAAGCCCTTCCCTGCAACAAGCATCATCTAGTAGAAGTGTGGAAGTGAATATACTTTGTCTCTGGTATGGGGTTAGCCCATCTGTCCTTCAGCCTCGGAACAAAACAGGAGAGAGTCGAGCAGAGACCCAAGAGGAGCAGGACCATCTCTCCTCTGGAACCGAACTCCTTCTAGCACAAACCAGTCCCGTGTGACACTCAAGCCAGAGGAGGGTAGACAAGAAGCAGAGCAATGTATCACACACGCATCACAAGCACGAGGGCTGCAGCTGATGCTGAGAAAATGAAGCAGAAAGATCAACTAACAGAGAGCGGAAGGAAAAGGCACAATACTCCCTCCTGTATTTGATGCTGTCATTGTCATTGCTCCATCGCAATGCTGATGTTACTCAAGTGATGTGCTTCACCGTATCACCCAGAACAAACCATTACTCAGTGAGATGCCCTGAGATGCACTGCGAGTTACTTGGTTTCCATGCAAGGACCAAGGCACAGTACTAGATCTTACCAATGTGCCAGCCACCAGCATTTACACCAAGATCAGTTTTTTGGTCATCACATATAAAATCAGAAAAATTGGCAGTTCACTACAGGAAAGGCTATTATATTAGAGTTGGGTGTTGTTGGTTTATTTATTGAAATACTGCCTTGGAAGCCTTTTATCTGTGAGAGTGGCAGGTGCCAGGAAATAAGGAAAGGAAAGCAAGTGAACCGTCATGAATTAGCTATCTGGAAATGCAACATATGTATCCATCCTACAGGAAGATAGAAAATCGGGCAGTTTCTTAGTCTAACCCCATTGGTTAGACTCTGTGCTGGATCATAAGAAAGTTGTGTTATAAAAAATGCTGCTTCCCAAATGCCTTAACTATTCTCCTGGTCTCAGTATGTGATACTCCCCTGGCAGAGCATTCCTCAAGGTAATTCCTGCTGTTGGAGAGGGTCCAGAGGAGGACCACGAAGATGATCAGAAGGCTGGAGCACCTCTCCTATGAGGACAGGCTGAGAGAGTTGGGGTTGTTCAGCCTGGAGAAGAGAAGGCTCCAGGAGACCTTATAGCAGCCTTCCAGTATCTGAAAAGGGCCTACAAGAAAGCTGTAGAGGGACTTTTTACAAGGGCATGTAGTGGTAGGACAAGGGGTAATGGCTTCAAACTGGAGGAGGGGAGATTTAGATTAGATATCAGGAAAAAATTCTTCACTATGAGGGTGGCGAGACACTGGAACAGGTTTCCAGGGAAGTTGTGGAGGCTCCATTCCTGGAGGTGTTCAAAGACGGGTTGGGTGGGTCTTTGAGTAACCTGGTCTAGAGGAACGTGTCCCTGTCCTTGGCAGGGGGGCGGAACTAGGTGATCTTTAAGGTCCTGTCTAACCCTAACCATTCTATGATTCTATGATCAGCTATCAATGACAACTTGGACACCGTGCTAGCAACTCCTGACCGAGCTCAGTGCAGATTCACCCTAGCATGCCCATGCTCCCAGGGGGCAGGTCAGGTTGGATGTTCCCAGGGCCCTGGGAAAGCCCTCTATACCGAACACGGCATTTCCAGCCATACAAGAAGCTTCACCTCATTTGAGCTTAAAAAACAGCTTCCAGTTGCTGTTGTACCGTATTTTGCTCAGTATCACAGCTGCTTAAGAGTTCAAAATAACATGCACAGGAAAGGACAGCCTGCCATACAGAAAGCAGTTCTTGTGCTAAAATATCAAGCATTTGGGGTTTGTAAAGCAAGAGGTAGCTCATTTTTGTCGTCAAATTTCTGATGACTTACTTAACAGTAATATCTGGTGCTTGACAATGCTGGTATGTAAAATGAACGGCACTGGGCAACTAAAAGGGAGTAAACATTATACATAAGGTCAAACTCCGGGGATTTCTACAACTTTTACACGCATCTGCAATGTCTATTTTCATTCACAGAGTAAGCAGTGGAAACAATAATCAAGGCTGGATCTAAGACCTTTGAATATCCCACAGGAAGGCACTTTATAATCCGAATCTATTTAACAGTTTGAGAACATCAGTATCATCAGCCAGCTAATAATGAAGTCAAAGCATTACCCATGCAAAGTAACGTGCAGACAAATCCTGCCTCCTAAAAGTCTGGGCTGTACTGGAACATATTTTCTAGCTACATGTTACTAGTGTAATCCAACAGATTTATAAGATGTGTTCTTAAAAGCTTGTTTTCAAACAACATTAATTTACAAACGATGCTACATTGTGCTTTACGGCAAGGTTCTAAAGTAAAATTTTAATTTAAATGCAGACAGTAAAATGGTCTAAGCATTATTTTAGCAACTTCATCTGTAAGGAATTCATCCCCACTCCAATATCATAGTATCTTTTATAAATTCTTGTAGACTGAAACTGTGCCGAGCAATTATTTAAGAAATATGACTCAAGAATCTATATATAGTTTATAAACATTGCTAAAATGTTTGCCAGCAAAATATTAAAGTCTTTTGACATTCCCCATAATATAGTTAGATTTCTGGTTTGCTTTTTTCAGTGATGGAAAAGAATTCTTCCCTTAAGATTAGAGATACAAGTTCAAAGGACAGGTCCTGTCCTGGTTTAAATCAGGCAGTTCTGGGTAAATCTGCTTCACTCAGCTGATGATTCCCCCTCAAAGAAAACAACTCCTGCTTTTTATGTCATCAAACCACTTTTCCCACCATGGATTTCTATTGCATTTTTCTTTTATGGAACATAAACTCCAGCAACAGCCTACATATCCTTTCCATTTTGCCTTCCTTTACTGCAAAGTTTCATTGGCCTCAATTCCCTTCTTCTTTTGCCCTGTAGTAATTGCCAGGATTGGTTTCTTCTTTGAAATGTCCTTCACATGCAAATGCTGGAGTTCGCCAGGCTGGGCACTGAAATAAAGAGGGTATACTTCTCTCCCTTCTCAGCAACAGGAGAAAAAGTCGCCTGATATGATGAATCAGAAGACCTTTGTGCCGTTTCTAATTTTGACATCTCATGTTCAAGTAATGCTGATCGCAGCCTTTTCTTTCCTAATTACCATTTTGGATTAACTATGTGATTTTTAGAGCTGGTGGAAGAACACCAAAAAAGTACGATGAGCAAGCAGCATTGCTGAGAGCGTAACACAGGCTAGCACAGCAAAACCAATAAATACAAAATTGAACAAAGGGAATTAAATGTGTGCATCCTTAAACAGCTTATTCAATGCAATATAGTTTCCATAAATCAGGATTTTAACCCAAAAAAAGTTTGTCTTTGATGATCATATAAGTCATGTTCACATTACTTCATTCCCCATACATTACTTTTTCGTGTATTGAGGAAGAATTAAATATTTGTCTACTAAGAGAAAACCAAAATATTTGACTATTTTACAAAGCTGTAGTAATTCTAAAAAGATATATTTCTAGTTAAAATTTGTGTCTCAGCAAGGCAATGTAAGATAACAAAGATCTATACACATACATAAAGATGTTTGCCTTCGCACTTGAGAAGCACAAGATACAGAGGGCAAGTTGAAAAACTTCGTATGTTCCAAGCAAAGAAATGAAAATAGAACCAATTTTATTAGAAATGCACTTCCACCTCAGAAGTCTTTCTCCAAGTCTCTCTGCATGCCACAGTCTTTATGTAAAGAAAAAAAAAAAACAAACAAACAACCAAACAAATAAGAAATATGTACAAAACCCCAGTGGCCACGTAGTAGCACCGCAAAGTAGCTTTTAACTAAGAATAGGACCTGAGAAATCAGATCCAAAAAAATACTTCACTGGAAAAAACCTTTCAGAAATTGTTTTCTGCCCAGCCGTGGTTGTCCTGCCCTAAACCTGCATGCGTGCAGGTTCACGCTGTAGACTACTTCATTTCGTGCTTCCCATCACATCCACACATGTGCATACAACACAAGCGTATATGTAATAGCTTAATTGAATGAGTTACAGTTATTAGCTTTTAACAAAACAACTACTGATGTATTTCCACAGTGCAAAATGCTACTGAGATAGATTACTTTTCAATTATCAGGCACACTCTACTTGCTCCTTAAACTCCATTGTTTGGGCTTTCCTCCCCACCCCATTTCCAGTATCACTGGTCACTCCTTTTGTCCTGTAATTATTTTTCTGCTCAGAGAATTTAAATTTAGCATTATCAAACTTGCCAGACTGATGCCATACAAGTCACAAATTAAAAAACAAAAAAAAAAAAAAAAAAGAGGCAAGCAAGCAGCAATCTCTGAAGTAGATATCTAGGTTATTTAGCGTCAACTCCCTTACAGTACACTCTACCAGGAGTAAGTTCACAGTGCACCTGGAACCCAGGTTAGCCAAACTGAGCATCTTCTAGGTGTTCTCTAAATTAGGAGGAGGTATAGCAGTTCAGCACCGGTGGGAAGAGTTACTTCCAAGAATCAGGGTATAAATTAGCGTAAGTCTCATTACCACTATTAAACAGTCAATTACCAACAGTGAGGGTAAGTATGAATCCTGTGGTCACATTTATCTTAATTTCTATCAATCCTAAGCAAAATGTTCCTTACATATTTAATACAGAAATTCATATGCAGACATTCACAGACCTTAATTGTTATCTCTATCTCCATTGTTATCCAGAGAACACTTTGATGTGTGCATAGTGTTGCTTGACAAACTGTGGTAGAAGGAAAACAACTATTATTATGTAGGGTAACTTTCTTCAAAAACTAAAGAGCAGTAAACCACTGCTTGCAGTTCAGCAAGTCTGATTAAACAAGTACACAGCATTCAACTCCTCTTTATGGCCATGTATCAAGAACCGAAGATTTTGTTACCTATAAATTCTGCAAAATATATTATTCTGTACATTTGCCTGGCTCATTCACTAACTTTTTAGACTGTCTCAAACACAGGACTACAGAGCCAGGCAATATATGATCATCCACAGAGTTTAAGTAGTCTTTTTGCCCTTTTTCAACAAGCCAAGTTTGAAGTAGGGAGGTGAATGGCAATCCACACTGGCAAAACTTTATTTTCCCCACACTGCACTTGAGTTATTTCTAAGGAGCACTCAGTAATCATGAAGCCCCATATACTCTAGTCCTAGTCTTATACCTTGACCCTGATTAAGCGTTTTTTTTTTTTTTCCTACCCAACTATCACTAAAAAGGATTTCCAGAACTTGCATCTCATCACGTCAGCTCCTCCTTGCAGAGCTGACCTCTTTGCATCTCAGAGTCTGGAAGCATCGGGGCGGGGGGGAAATGCAGAGCAGCCTAAGCAGAAGTCATACATCACTTACAAAGACCAGATGAGGAGACTAGAAATCACATTCACATCAGTGACACTGCAGTTAAGATACAAATTCTGGTCCAGGAGTTCTCTCCTTCCTTCCTGGCAATTTTTCCTTCCGGTCATTCCCACATAACTGTTAAAGCTGCATGTTCCCAAAAGTGAAGTGCGTGCAAGGGTAAGGTCATCACTCCAAATCCTCACAAGGAGCTTGAGCACAAGCCACATAAAAACGCCGATTTCCTTTTTGAGGATTTCCCAACATTTTGGTATATTTCCCAGAGGGATTTTTGTAGAGACCCTTTTCTCATCAGAACAGATGAAGAGACAGACAAATGCTCAGCTACTGCAGAAACACTTGTAGAAGGGAAGACAGGACCCACCTGAGCTCCAGTGCCCCAGGTAGGAGCACCGAGCCGGAACAGCTACCGCTGCCCGTTTTCCTGCCTGGGCTGTGACTGGAGACATGAGCCAGGATTACGGCCCAGCTGTGCTATCCAGAAAGGGATCTTTAAACTCTACCCATGTCTGTAGCATAATAAAGTGAGAACACAACTCAGGTGAATTTGGGAATGAATTGCATCTGCTGAAAGCATGTTTCTCAAAGTGTATAATCCTGGATTATTTTCATCTTTTCCACGCTATGGAATCCTGAAATTTTGGGTGCCTGTGTTTTCACCCTTGAACACAACGTAGCAGTCCTCCAAGACCTGAGGAGCATTCAGGACTCACGCCACGATAACAAATAAGGAATTGGTAACCCTTGAGAGCGCCTGACTCATAGCTAGACCAAATGGTTTGAGATGTACTATATAAGAGGTAAGTGTTACTACTATCATTTGTCTCTTCTGTGCCAGACAAAATGCTTTGAATTGCAGCTTTCCTTGTTTACATGAAAACAAGGAAATTAGCTTTCTATCAATGCTATCTAGGGAATGTACAAAGGATGCCCTAGAAGACGGGCTTTCTGAGTTTGCCACCATAAAGATACTTGCGGGACGGTAAACTATGAAAATGCCCTTGAAGTAGGAAGTGTTGCTCAAGGGCATCCTGAACATGAAAAGTATTATTGTACCTATCCAATTGTTATTCCATCTACTAAATTTTATCTTTATAGTAGTACACAAAACCACACATGCTTACATCTTTTTTGTAGTTGTTATAGATACTGATTATATTACATTAAATATTTATATCCTCAGATACAGCAAACGTTACATATATAATTATTACATTGTATAAAGCAACACATTTCCAATTCTATACACAAACATGCATAACAGGATGAAAATTATTTCCTTGACATTTTAGATACTGGTTTATCAATGTAACTCATATACTTGTTTAGGTCTTCTCTGACTGTCTAGCTTTCTTTTTAAAGGACCCTAAACCAGACACATTGTATGAAGAAACAGAGAAGATCTGGACTGGGTTTTGGTTTTTGGTTGGTTGCTTTTTTGGTGGGTTTTTGTTGTGGTGTTTGGTTTGGGAATTTATTACTTTTTTTTTAACATATAACAAGAACATTAAGGAACAGGAAACACTGTATTTTAATTTTGCTAGTCAACAGGAATACTTCATAGTTAACTGCACTTGTGTTTTCTCAGGCAGCTCAAACACTGCAAAGTCGGAATCCTCACAAACTGGGAAAACATTATCTTTTTCAAATGAGAAGACAGAAAATAATGATTAAGTGACTTCCTCAAGGCTACTAACAGACAGGAGAACAGAGAGCACGAGAGTCAGTCTTTCAGCCATTTGATGTTCCCTCTCACTAGAGGCAGGCCTCCTTCTCAGCTGAAACAGGTCTATATTGGGGACAGTTAAAACAATAGCTTCAGTTGAATATCAGGGTTTTTTTTTTTTATTTGGCTTGCTGAGTTAGGTGGAATGGGTAAGTAATGGAGAGACTCATTAACTGCCGTGCTTTTCACCACTGCTTTCAAAGCAATCATGGAATTAGCTGAAAATTGTTCTCTGGCCCGTCCATGTTTTCTATTGAACGATTCTCATGATGGAAGAGCCAAGATCTGTGACCTTAACTTGGCTCCAATAATGCAGAGAGCAGCCTCTCCTCTGTGGTGAACTGAGCCTTGAACAATTTCATTAAAAGGAATCATTGGAACAGATGAAATCGATGCTCTCATAACGCAATAGTCTAAATCGTTAATACAGATCCTAATTTAAGGCAGGCAAGAATGTAAAGTTTCCCTATCTTCTCTCACAAAACAGCATGTGTCGGGCTTTCAAAGGAGGCATAAACACACCTGCAGTATTGAAAGTGCAAGTTCAACATCTATTCATTAAATGTTGAATCAAAAATAACCGGGATGCGGGCTCCATTTTGCAACATGCAACTGTTCAGACCTGAGTGGACAGCAGAAAGTAGGTGGTCTATCTTGTAAATAAGACAGATGGATGTAAAGAGATTGGCGTGTTTGTCACCAAACGATACTTCTGCTGTGAAGCAATTCCAGTCCATGTACAAAGATCCCCAGTACAGGTCACGGTAAAGCATTCAATTCGATACTGAGAACCTTATCGTATTATTTCACATGAAGAAGAATTATACAGTCAAGCAGTCTGACAGCTTTGCATACGAAGGACAATTTCTCCAAAACAAATGCCAGCAGTTTATTAAGTTACCAATACATTGCTAAGCTATAGTGACTTAATACCACCAGACCAAAATATTTTCAGATGATTTTTAAAGGGCAACACTGGGATGCTTGCAAATCACACATTCACATTTTAATGAAAGGTCCAATTACCGAGCATTTACCTTGTATTTAATTAGAATGAAACATCAATAAGGCTCATTTAGCATCTCTCTAATATGTCAGCAACTTTTTTAAAAGGTGGTAGCAAATATTAGTTTTTGATTTATACAGTTATGCTGCAGAACAGCATTGCATTTGCTGGGTTGCTACTAAGTGACTGAATGACAAACAGTGCAGTTTTGTCAATTCCAAGGCAAAGCTAACTCGGCTTGTGGTTCTCACACAGAAGACGAATCAAAGACTAATTTAAAATCAGTATAATTTCCTTTAAAATAACAACAATGGAGAGGATTATCACATGCAATTACGATGGAGGAATGCATCTGTTTTTCTGACCTAGCTGTCACTGTTTTGACTGCTTCCTAATGCATTCAAAATTACAAATAGCTGGTGTATGTCTTCTGAAATAA
>VYZM01011633.1:89631-100427 GCA_013398915.1 Dromas ardeola | reverse complement strand
CCTCTACTCCGCTCTGGTGAGACCCCACCTGGAGTACTGCATCCAGCTCTAGGGACCCCAACATAAGAAGGACATGGACCTGTTGTAGAAAGTCCAGAGGAGGGCCACAAAGATGATCAGAGGGCTGGAGCACCTCTCCTATGACGACAGGCTGAGAGAGTTGGGGTTGTTCAGCCTGGAGAAGAGAAGGCTCCAGGGAGACCTTACAGCGGCCTTCCAGTACCTAAAGGGGACCTACAGGAAAGATGGGGAGGGACTCTTTATCAGGGATTGTAGTGATAGGACAAGGGGTAATGGTTTTAAACTGAAAGAGGGGAGATTTCGATTAGCCATTAGGAAGAAATGCTTTACCGTGAGGGTGGTGAGACACTGGAACGGGTTGCTTAGGGAAGTTGTGGATGCCCCATCCCTGGAGGTGTTCAAGGCCAGGCTGGATGGGGCTTTGAGCAGCCTGGTCTTGTGGAAGGTGTCCTTGCCCTTGGCAGAGTGTTGGAACTAGATGATCTTTAAGGTCCCTTCCAACTCTAACCATTCTACGATTTTACTTTATTTCTATTATTACACTGTTCTTATCTCAACCCGTGAGTTTTCTCTCTTTTACCCTTCCACTTTTCTTCCCCCCATCCTGCTTGAGGGGGTAGTGGCGAGTAGCTATGTGGTGTTTAGATGCTGGCTGGGATTAAACCAAGGCAGCTAGTTAGACTTTTTTAGGAAAATGTTTTGGAAGAAAAACTTATTACACCCAAATGGCAGACAACGCACTTTTTCCTTAAACTATTTATGGGATTTCAAGCTTTGATGACTTTTGTTCAAGTCCTCTTTCCAATGTGGCCCAAATGAACATAGGACATCTTTGAAACACCACTGACATTGCTATGCTTTCATCTTGAATACAAAAGCAATATGAGAATTAGGTTCTAGAGGCTGTGTGAAGATACACAGCTCGTAGCTTTAACTCAAAAATGCAAATCAAAACCGTTCCATACAGCTGCTCAAAATGAAAAAGTACTTCAATTTAGTAGACTGCTACAAACAACTAAAAAAGTCCGAAGTGAACAACTTTTTTATTTTGTTTTTACATCTTTTATGTTTCATATATAATTTTTACTTTGTGTAACTTATAAAGAAAATATTTACTTCATAAATTTCAGATCTTTATCAGTAACAAGAGCAATTATGGAAATTGACATAAAACTGTCACTTCCACTACCGGTAACACTGCAGAGTCAGACCCCACCCCTAATTTTAGCTTGAAAAAGAAAACTTAATTGGCAAATTATAGCAGTAATGGCATTGCATGATTTGTATGTGTATTAAGTGTGATTAATTAAAAGAGGTGCAGATGTGGCTTTAAAACATCATCCAGTCCGAGCATCATTTAACTCAGTTTTGTCATTTGAGACAAAAGCATACAGGCAGAAGCTAAGCATGGGCTCTGTTACGCTGTCAAGACTGTATTTTCACTAGTATAAGGTGTTTATCTTGGGCATAAAGGTTAGAATGTAAAAGGCACCACCAGAAGAACATCTTACAGAATCACAGAATGGTTTGGGTTGGAAGGGACCTTAAAGATCACCTAGTTCTACCCCCCTGCCATGGGCAGGGACACCTCCCACTAGAGCAGGTTGCTCAAAGCTCCATCCAGCCCGGCCTTGAACACCTCCAGGGATGGGGCATCCACAACTTCCCTGGGCAACCCGGGCCAGGGTCTCACCCCCCGATAGCAAAGAATCTTGTCTGCATATGATTTAAATATTCCTGTATCTATTAAATATTGCTGGTGCTCAGTGAAATCTGCGTGGTTTACAATGCAGTTTCAGTAGCTAACAGTATTCGACAGCACATGGAGAGAATCAGCTGACTCTACAGAAGCTGAAATTAATTATTAAAAACTTTGAACAGAAATGGAAATAAAAATTCTCCTCAGAAACAGCTGACAATGAATTTTAATATTAAAATGCATTTCACAGCAACAATCACAAAAGATTTTTGATGTATGAATAAAAATTGAGGAAAATATGCATTTATGCCGATATAATTGTTCTTCCTTGAAAGGGCACACAAATTACATCATGAGTCAGTAAATACAACTTAAAAATTCCAACTGACTACCTTCCTATAAATTCACGGAATTTTCAGCTCAACAAAAAGTCCCCTCCAGAGAGGTTTTACCATCATATCCTTGGAGATTTTAAGTGCAGCGCGAACACTTAACATTCTCATTGTTTCCAGCAGCAGAACTTAGACATGCACTCTTCATATGCGCAAAGGATCTATATAAAGGTAAGAACAGCCCAACAAAGTGAAGTAAGAATCCAACAAAGAGAAATGACAGAATGACGAGCACACAGAGTAAAAGCAGTAACAGGGTAAAATATATCCTTCGATACAAAGTGATGCACAGTAAGTGAAGAGCTAACAAGCATGTCACCGTGTTAAACAGAGCAGGAATGATAACTAAGCAACCTCCTTTAAATCTGCTCTTGGTCAAGAATTAAAAACACTCCCCACGAGTTGCTTCAGTATATACCAGCAAAAACCTATCAGTCTATGTCTGGCTAAGTGCTGTGGCTATGTCTGGATGTCCCTTGAAAAAAATCTAGCAAAACCGTACAAGAGGCAATACAATAACACAGTCATTGGTACCAATATAGGTCATGTGGGAATTCACATTATCTAATACTAATTGATGAAACTCTTAAGTAAACATTTCAAAATCCTATAGATACAAGAGGCCTAGGTTCATTAAGAATAGAACTGATGCTTGTACTTGAGCAAGCTGGTTCTCCTTTTTGAGACAACATTTTTACAAAGGAACAGTGTATGGATTTCAAAGCTAACAATTCAGTTAAATTGGTTAAACAACTAACAACTGGTTAAACAACATTAAAGAGCAGCCATGCCCGAGAACTTGCTATGAGGATCTAGGAAACTTTCGGTAAGATGGACGACTACAAGCTCCAGGAGTCAGGCTGAGTACCAATGGAGCCTGGGCGGCCTGGTAGCAACACACAGGTATCAACCCAAACATGCAGCTGCTTCTCAGCCCTTCAGATTATCCAATTATAATTGGCTCGTATAAGAGAAAAGGGAAGAACAAGCATTTTTACCACCTTTAAATCTAAGCTGAGGTTTATCCATTTCATCCAAAACCAACAACTACTGTCCTGCTTGTGGGTCAAAGATGTGTGCTGGCCATGGGAAATCCCGTTTATTGGATTAGCAGGAGTGAAAAGAGTTTTGAAGGTCTTTTGCACAGGAGTATTGCCACAAAAGTAAAAACAAACCTGCAATTTTACAAGCGGCTGCAATTTTTTTTTAAAGTTAAATTCACTGATGAAACCTGCTAATTCTCTTTCAATGTGAAGGAAGCATCTCTGAAGAAAATGATTAAGATGTCTACTCTAAATACCTGTCTTCCCAAGATAATTTTACTCACTTCTCACAACAGAGTCGCTGTACCTTAAATGTTTACTAAATTTAAAAGTGTTGAAGGATTAAAGGAAATTAGTATTTAAATAAACATACATGCTCAGACCAGTTAAATTCATCATCCTTAAAAATACCAACTTATGTGGAAAATGCAAGATCCATGTGAAGGTAAAGATTATCATTACACAGAAAATACAGAAGAAATAAAACAGATTAATCTTCCACTGCAGTATACACTAACAGCAAAAATCCAGAAAAGGTGACTCTGAGATTTTTAGGTATCCTTTCATAGTCAGCATAGGCCAGTTTCAGACTATAATAAAACAGTAGTACCCCAAAAAAGGCAAATTAAGGACATTAACGGAAATGATGCTTGAAATTTATCAAGTTCCTGGAAAGTATAAGAAAGTTGGTAAGTGACAATTACCCCTGGATTTTTAGACTTTTAACATTATGTTTTAATAATGCAGGAAGATTACCAGAAACATGTTGTAAGGATCTGTGGTATAAATTACCCTGTTCAACATTTTCATAAAGACCATGGAAGATGAATAGCGAGGTCACACAGTTTGTTAATGCTGTATTCAATGTCAGTTTAAAGCCTGTTAAAAAAGAGCTACAGAAAAATCTCACAATGCTGAGCAAATGAATTCAGTCTATTAGATCTTTCCAAAAACTGATAAATGCAAAGAAATGTAGGTGAAATAGCTGACTGTGTATGTTTATGAGTTCTAGCTTATTCAGAACATACTTTTAGCGTTATGGATGTTCTGTAAAAAACACACACCTCCCACTTTTTTTTTTTTTAAATACTGCTGAGCTCTTAACAGAGTATTAAGAAATGAATAGAATGTTTTAGTGTGCCAGTATTTTTAATACTGCATGCAGTTCCAGTCACCCATCTTTAACAGTTTGCAAAAACATGGTAAGATCCATTTAAAACACCGTAACACCAAAAATTGAGAGTTAACACAGAGACAGAAGTACTACTAATAGGCACGGCTGGCATCAAACATATTAAAAAGTCTGCCCTAGTAACCAAGAGCAAAGGAAGAAAAAGAAAAGACAGTTTACAATAAGAATACTACTCTTTAATTTTAAAAAAGTACATTAAAATTGATATTTAAATTTTTTTAAGTGACAGTAAGGCCAAGCATTTTTTGGTTCTACATCCAAGACAGAATGACAGAACCACAGAATAATTTTCACCAGAAGGGAACCTCTCATTTCTGCTAGTCTAATCACCCACCCAGAGCACAGTGAGCTAGATAAACCCAGCTGCTCATGGCATCGCCCAGTCAAGTTTTAAGTATCTCCAAGCACAGAGATTTCACAGTCCATTTTCGAATCTTGTTGCAGTGTTTAACCACTTTCTCCTGTGTTGCAACTCTATCAGTTACTTCTCTCACTCAATCACTGTGGACCTCTGAGAAGAACCTGGCTCTGTCCTCTTCGGTCAGTCGAAGACAAGATCTCCCCTTCCCCAGGCCAAACAAACCCAGTTCTTTCAGCCTCCTTTTGTACATCATGAGATTAATGGCTACTGTTCTGCATGCTGAATTTGGTCTGTATTACTTCTGAAGCATGAGCTTTGGCCTCTGCTTCCCGTTTACTTACAAAATGGATAATNTTATTCAAAAAATTGTTATTTTTTTGTTTTTTTTTTTTTTTTTTTTTTTTTTAGCTCAGAAACAATTCCTGCAAAGGAAGAGCCTTCAAGATTTTTAGCAAGTATGGTTAGACAGAAGTATCTTCGGGTCAATTATTTTTCAAGAAAAGAAATGTGTGTTGGGTTCTTTCTAAAATCAAAGGGACAAGCTTTTCTCCTTTAAGAAATAAATTGCCTACTTCAGGTTTAAATGCAATATGCAGCTCACTTCCAAGTTGTTTCCTATGTTTACACATTGTCAAAAGGGACTTGACCTTTCATAGCCAAGTATGAAAATATAAACTAAGTGGAAACGCACCTTACAATAGCTAGATAGCACTAGGTTGCTTTAAGAACCTGGCAGTAGTTCATGGTGATCAGGTAACCTTTCAGCTCCGGATCAAAGGTGGCCCAAGCTCAGGGAAAACACCACCGATGGGTGCTTGATGCCGTTAGTACCTCACCCAACAGACCCATGATCTTTCACCACCCTTCGACAAGGATGCAAATTTCTATCTAAATACTCAAGATATTTACATCACAAAAACATTACCACTGGCATTTTTAGCTCTGTAGAAAAGCACTATGTGAAGATGGAATAGGAACTGCCTTCCATGACCCCTTACTCAAGATTAACGCACACAAGGAGCACACAGAAAGAATGAACAAAGTTAACATCACTTTCAACTTCTTAAGAAAAAAAGTCGAAGCACCTTTCACAAAATCTGAAGTAACTTAAATAATGACAAAGTCGAATCCTGTCAAAAAAAAAAAAATCATTTGCTGCTCTGGAAGGCAGAGGAGAAGGATGGACAATGAGAAACAGGTTACAGCCTAGAGGAAGCATCAGTTTTGAGTTAGCACAGTATCAGGGTGTTCTCACCCTTCTTCCCACACAACTTTCAGTATGTCTTGCAAAACACCTTGAAAATAATTTTCGAAAAAGCATGAACAGACATTACTAACCCCAACCAGTCAGCAACTAAACCACTAAAGTAACTTCTATATTCAGGTAATACTGCCATTGCAGATCAGAGAATACTTCTACCTATTTTTTGTTCAAATATCTGTGTCTTGAGTTCATAAAAACATTGGCATTTGGGCTATTTCTATGTTACTGATGAAACAGTATTAAGGGATTTATTCTTAACAGCATTGAACTGTATTCCCAATGAAAAATGTTTGCTTCCCCACCCCCCACCGGAATGAATAAACATTTATAATCTGCCTACGGAATGAATTACAATTATTTTCTACCTGCAACTGCACTCTGTACTACAGCTACAGTTTTCAGCCAGACAACTCACAACAGTAAACATGAACTAGTAACTCTGAAGCCTAGTGACAAATGTTTACTGTTTGTCCTAATCCATGCTGCTTTTACAGCTGCTTTCTTTGCTTGAAGTGCTGAGATGGAAATCAAAAGGTCGTGATTCCTTCCCCCAGGCCTCATCTCATTTATGTGGATCCTCCTGTCAGGGCCTTGAGTGCACTTCCATCACCCTCGGGGTTTAGTCGCCAGAAGGGGTCCATAAGGAGAAAGACGCATCTTGAAAACACCACGCAGCTCTGATTCCTTCCTTGTTGCAAAAATCTTAAATTCATAATACCCAATAACCCTCTTCTCTGTGCTATCCTAATGGCATCTTCATTGCTAGTGACCTGTCTATGCATGAAGATCCTAAAGGAGGTCTCCATGCAAATATCCCACGACCAGTTGCTTTCGCTACACCATTTGTTTCGCAGCCAGCTACCAGCTCAAGTCTCTACCCAGGATCACAAACCACAGTAGTTATTCCATGGCCGTAATGGCTGCTCAAATTGAAATTGTAATGTTCTTGGAAGCTTTGGGATCGTTTCAGTACCAGGTAAGTTTTCAGTTCACCACGATATGCACTTTCTTTGTACTCCAGAAAGATCAATGCAGCAGTAGTAGAACTTGGATCTCCTGGAAAGCCTGTTGCGGGTGGAATGACCAAGGGCTCACTACCCCAGCAGGCCAAACACTCTCACTGAGGACTTTCAGCACAAGCAAATAACATACGGTAATGGCTTCACGCCACGTGCATTCAGTGTGGATTAGACTCTCGTGGTGCTTGGTATTTTCCAACAACAGGTCCAAAGTCATCTTCTGCAGACCTGATTTCTACACATTGGTCTTGAACAACTGCCAACAGCCTATGGTTGTGACAAAGGGCATAGTCTCACAGTACCTGAATGAAGAAAGGAGAGCAGGTGTACTGACAGTGATCAAGGTCATCCAACCATCCCGTGGTTGCTGAAAAAGTCCACAGTGAAGAGGCACACCAAGACAGGTAGTCAACACATCAGGAACCACATCAGCAAGGTGCGTGGCTCGACAACCACATAGCTGCAACCTAGCTGGGGCAACAACTAAGGCCAAGGGCCTGAGTTTAAAGACAACTCCTGTGTGAAAGGGGAACCCTGATAAGACTTCTCACCGCTCTTTCCACAGCAGTCTGACTCAAGATTACACGGCTGCACCATATCCAAGATGACCTTGAGCAACAGCAGCCAAATGAACTGCTGGAGGACAGGGTATGTGAAGCCCTGGCACCTCCTACCCTACAAATACCTACTGCTCCTCCTTGATGGTGATGGGTGCAGGTACCAGTGACAGCAACAGCAGGCAACAAAATTCTAACACCCTTATTTCCTATTCACAAGACTTGTAACATCAACTTTAAAAACAACCTGCATCTATTTTTTCCAACTGTGGTTTTTCAGCAAAGCTGTAAGTAGCCCAGAAAAAGTTGTGTGCAGTTCAGGAGGGGCAGGAAGAAGGGGAGCAAGCTCCCATCCCATGCTGGATCAGAAGATTTCCTTTTTATTCTGCAAACATTACATACTCCATGTAATCCAGCTACAGCAAGTGCTTTAGGATTACCTTTAAAAGCAAAACTGCAATTTTTATTTTCAAAGAAGTCCTGATAACATAGTCCACAAGGCTTCACAAATTTTTTAAAGAATAACATGAAGGCCAAATATGGTAGCTACAATACAAGAGCAAAATAAAATCCATAATCCCGAGATTTTAAAGATCATATGAAATATGATCATATGAAGCATCTTCTTTATTACAACAAACTAGATCTACCAGAAACAACTGAGGGGCTTGTGCCCCCCCCCNCCCCCCCCCCCCCCCCGCCTTTGACACTGAAGTTTTAGCTCTTATAGCTGTGAAGAGGAATACTTCTACTAGAAACATAATCCTATACTGCAACAGATGATGTAGAAGGACAACTGTAAAAGCAGCATGGACGGGGACAAGCAGTAAAACATGTGTCATTAGGCTTCAGAGTTACCAGTTAATTTTTACTGCTATTAATTTTGTATGTATTGTTCTGTCAGGCTTCATTTTGGAGGCAGATCAGTACTGGTAACATCAGAGCAGCTGGAGAGATGAGGTACACACAAACAAAGCAAGCAACTTCTGTACACATGTATATATGGAAATATATTTCCCACTCTCAAGAAATTCTTCTGGGCTGTGATACCAGACACTCATCTCATTTCCTACCACCAGAAAAAATGCAAAACAATCTCCCAGTTATTCCTTAATTGCTTATCAGAGAAAGTCCACTCTCATCACCCATTAAAACAAACAAACAACAACAAAAAAACCCCCAACAACAACAAACAAAACCACAAAACCCCTATACCTCTACTTTACTACTGTATTATTCAGTGCACCAAAAATATAGGTCTTAGGAAAGTAAATTTCAGAACAGTTTCTTAAAATCCATTGTTTCCACAAATTATGTATTTGATTGGAGCAACAGGGATAATAAATTGACAAGAACCTTGTTATCATACTGAGACAAAGGATTAAGGTAGATCATTACAACATTTCATCATTCCAACCTTGGGTTGTTTTCCTGACTTGCACCTTTAAAAGATGGTGCTTCTCCCCTTCCAAAAGGCAGCATTTACCAGGGAATGAAGGTGATTTGTGCGGAGTGAAAAGCGAAGGCCTGTCTACAGGTCAGGCAGTTGCATTTATATTCCCTTGACAACAAGCACCGTCCCTATTCTAACTCAAGGGAATTTTATCGCATTTCCCACACACACACTCACAGACCAAAATTAGAGACTTCTAGAATACATCCAGTCCCACTTCAGAGAGAAGAGGATACGTCTCTTTTAAATGGTAAAGAGAAATTGTGGTTTCTTAATACATGAAACCCAGTGCTACCGCTTAAAGGAGCAGGCTTCTGAACAGCTGGGGTTTTTTTAAACTTTCAAAGCAAAATTTTTTCAGTCTATGGAATAATGGAAAAAAATGCTCTTCTCAGTACTAACACCTAGCCTACACTAGTGAAAGCCGAGAAGCAAAAGGTAATTAAGAACAGTATCAGCTGTGTTTCTTGCATATAAATGCCATTGTTCAAGGTGTGCTGATCCCAGCTAACACATGTTCTGTTTTCATAAAAAGTTCTAAACCAAAACCACCTTAAGGAAGACGTTAAAAAAAAAAAAGCTTTGGTTGGTTAACAGCCAGCTAAAAAAAATTACACAAAAAACCCATAGCAATGCAAAATTTTACTAACTGCAAAAATACAGAACAAGAGATGCACACTCAGTATTATGCTAAAGTGTCGTACCACCATGTATTTTCCCCACTGAATTATATAAAAATGTAGATTTGCAACGCACTAGTTCTATAAACCCAAAAGAACACATTCTGTGAAGAAATTTAACATTCAGAACCGCACAAAGCGATAGGCACATAAGAGCTTGCTTGTTAAAGCTGAACCACATCTCTTCTAGGAAATGCTTTCTGAATACATAAAGGATATTTTCATAATAAATGTCACATCTCTTCCCCCCCCTCCTTCCTCCCCAACAACGCTCCCAATTCTTTCACAAGCTGCAGCGGGTTTTAAAGGCGCTCGATCTGAACGATTCACACAAAAAAGGCTTTGAAGCAGTGCAAACGTTTGCCCTTATTCTATAGAAACTGTATAGCGATAACTTGGCTCTTCCCTCCCCCCACTCAGTACCTTTCTGGGGTAGTGACTTCACATCCTTTGACATCAGCACAGCTTGAAAGGGGGATGGGAGAGTTACGGCAGAAAGCAGCAAAACCTGCTTTTAACTATGTATGCAACGCCTCTACCCGTTCTTAAACCTTCCCAAAACGCATCGAATAGAGAAGGGGTTTCGATCTGCCCCCCGGTTTTACTGCGGCGGGAGCAAACGGGGAAGGGACAGGGCTACAAAGGACTTCCTGCTCCCCGTACCCCAGCACCACACCACCACAATAGCCATTTATTAGCTCGCCGGAGGGTCGCGATTCCCTCCCAACGCGCACAATAACTCACCTCTAATATGCAAAAGGGCCACGGGCTGGAACGGCCCATTGGAATTGGCTGCGTCAACCACCATCCTGCTGCCAGCTCTGTTACATGTCAACATCTAGGCTCCGGCAGGCAAGGCAACGTATTCCTTAAGGCAAGAAACCAGCCTCCATTTTAGTTTAAAAAAAGACAGAAACTGAAGCGCTCTGCAGCTGGAGGGAACTGGCTAGTTAGTGATGTCAGCGGGCGGGAGGAGCCCCATTGGCTAACGGCAGCAACTTAAAAATGACACGCAGGAGGCCGCAAATGAGCGGCGGCTGCGGGGCTGTCACTGCGCCCGCACCCCGAGCCCCGCAGAACCCCGGCCCGAGGAGGGGACAGGTCTTTGGCCTTTG
>VYZM01011633.1:59221-89579 GCA_013398915.1 Dromas ardeola | reverse complement strand
TTTTTTTTTTTAAATTATTTCCCCCACAGCTCATATTCAGAACGCACCTGCTGGAAAGAGCATGTGCATTTTTTTTTAATTATTATTATTGTTATTTTTTCTTTCCTGAAAAAGCCAAAAGCTTCATCTTTCCTTCACTGAGGTTGCCAACAACTACCAAAGAGGAGTCCAACTTAACCGTGGAAAAACACAGCATTAAAGGCAACATCAACAACTTCAGCTTTCAAGAGCCATATTAAAAGGCAGCTGACAGTAAGACACAGGTCCTCGAATAATTATTGTTATTGATTTATAAATACAAAACCTCATAAGCATTATACAAAACCTCATAAGCATTCCCATGAATTATTTTATGACTGGTTGCTAATATGTATGTTATGAATAAAAATATATGCATACGACATTCAGGAGATGAAAGGCTTATTATTCACACTCACCCAAATATTTCTTTCAATCTAGAAATGGACCTATCTTAAGTTTAATTTAATGTTAGTAAACTTGGATATTGCAAAAGTCAGGTTTTCCTTTCTAGAACATTCAGTAATTACAAGTAATTTTTTAAAATTATTATTAAAACCTAAACAATCACAGCACTAAGAATCAATACATAGGCATATGGAAACAGTTTTGCTGCATAATCCCAGAGAGAGAAAAAAAGCACAGCATAACAATTTGAACTTTTAAGTCAGATTACTTAAGGAACCAAATTACTCTGGAACAAAACTGTAAGCAATTTTCTTCATCATGCGAGGCTTGCACATTTATTTTTACAATGAGCTATTTGAAGGACCACTTTGTCTCCTAGGTACTGCACCTCTGGGAGTGATGTTCAGAGAAACAGGCAATATTACACTTGTACCATCTCCAAATCTGTGCTTCTCCCCAAATACTATTTGCATCAGAATGTCACCTTTAAATATTTAGATTACTTGATCTACAACACTGTCCTAACTTATATCTGCTCAAAAAAAAAAAAAAAAAAGAGTACATCAAAAGAAGAGGAAGAGATTTTCCAATTAGGTAATTTGCTGATGGAAATTTGGAACAAAAACAAATTATAGGGCATATGCATACCTGGTTAGAAAAATTATATCGCACTACAATGACACACTGGCAAAGAGGAGTTAGAGCTGTACTGAATATTATTGAATTGGATCAAGGGAAAAGACTAACTGGGATATAAAAAAAGAGGGCTATTGCCCGTAAGACACATGAAGAAATCAATTGGATTTACTGACTGCTGACAAGGCCCGATTTGAAGTAGTACCTCTTGGATGTCACACTTGAAGAAGGACGTAAACCTGACGAGAAAGCCCAGAGATGACCAATCTAGAAAATATTACTTAGTTAAAAAATAAATAAAACTCCCCTGTTCGGTGTGGTGTGGGTTGGTTGGTTGGGATGTTTGGTTTTGGGTTTTTTTTTTTTTGATAGAAAGGGATAAACTGAGAATATCCAAGTATTTTAAAAAGTAATTACGGAGATGGAGGGAATTATTTTTTTCTACATTCACTACAGACAGTAAATTCCTCATACATTAAGAAAGATTAGGTTAGATATTAAATGAAATCCTCTTGCAATAAGCATAGTGAAACAAAATAAGAGACTGCAAATTTATTATTTAAAAATTAATCTAATAATTTTAGAAATGGCCTAACATAGTGAGTGACATAAACGTAGTTGATCCTACTTTAGAGAACATCCTCAAAATGGACGTGAACTTCTGATGCCTTTTAAAACCTCTTCCCTAAGACTACAGAGATTCAAATCATTTGTCTCTCCAGTCTAGGCAAAAACAGGGGAGGTGTATTCTCAAGAATGTCAGGTTTTATACCTGCATATCCCTTGGGTGTACCTTAGATGTGCAGTTTTAGTCTTACAAAACAAAAAGCTACCACAGAGATATGCTTTTAACAAAACTGGATTTAAAAACAAAAAACAAGACTGACCTCAAAGAAAGTTTTCTACAAGATCTTGACAGATGAAGGAGAAAAGAAAACTGAAGAACAACTCAGATAATTTTTTGCGATGTTTTCATATGCAGAATTTTGTAAGCAAATTCTGTTTCTTTTCCCCATCTAAAGTACAATTAGACTGTTCTACAGTGATAAGCCACAGTATGAAGCAGCAAAAATTATGTTTAAAATTCCAGTTTATCTGGTAACCACATCTTTAAGGAGCAGCTGCTCTATCTCTCCTCCTCCCTACTCGTGTCTCTGCTTTAATGGTCAACTGCTGCTTCTTTCTCTTAGAAACTCCCTGCACAGATTAAAATGAAGACTGCTGGTACGACACACAACGTAACTACAGTACGGGAACACAACAGACCAAAAAGGGAATGTTATTTTAGTTACAGTGCCATTTCCTATTTTATATATAAGCACGGCTTGAATAGTTGGAGGTTCATTAGCAAATTTTAGGTAATGGTTTAAGAGTCAATACCCCTACGTTGTTCTTCAACAAGAGAGTAAATGTGACATTTGCAGCGCTGGCAGTAGGACTGGCAGAACACTACATCACATTCAAGTAAGTCTTCTCTTGCAAGATGCACATCTCCTGTTCACATGCCGCCTTCTTTGCAGGACTGTGTTACATCTGAGGTCAGTACTTAGTAAACTACCATGAAATTGCTTCAAACAGCCATAATTCAGTGTATTTCTGGTGTGCTTCTTACAGGACACTAGTGGAGCTGAAGAACTTAATCTTTGTAAGACCTTTTGCTCGTTAACAAAATCTGGTATCTTCTCACCAGTCATACAGATTGAGAGATACATTCTGATCAGGAGGTTTGTATACCCTCCCTTGTTTCAGCCTGAAAACATTTGATTTGCCACCAATGGAAAATATTTACTTATGTTGAATTATTTTCAGCAACTTCATTTGGGAAACAAATTGCAAAGAAAATCAAGTTAGGAATTGACTTACTAATGGGAAAGGAAAGAATATTAGGACAAGTGGAACAGAGCTAATAAATATCAATGGGAGAAGGAAGAGGTTACTTGAATGAGTTTATGAATACACTTCTGTTGCAAGAAAATCAAAAACTGCATTAGCTTCAGCTACCCGCCTTTAGAATTAAATGAGTGAAAAAACCGTATTGACAGTACAGCACAACTGTAGCTATTACAGGTTTCCTCTGAACCCTGCTCGTCACTTCTAACTTCCTGATGATGGGAATGAAGGAAAATCCTGTAAAATTCTCAGGATTTAATTAAGTGTGTTACATTTAGGATCCAGCACTCTTTACATTGGGAGGCTATGTAGTATTTCTTTCAAAACGAATACTCCATTCGGGTTGTGACTTAAAAAACAACCAACCCTACCCGCCCCCCCCAACAAATTCACCTGACCAAAGATTGCCTTTATTTCCACTCTGAACTAGCTGCTGTTCTAAATGCTAGTGACAGAATCAACAACATGTAAGATAATTTAAATTGGACGAACTTCTATTTACATGAAGACACCTTGGACAAAGTTGCTTACCTCTCAGGCTATAGGAAGGGATTTCATTTTTGGACTGGGGAAGAAGGAGGCTATTTAGTCTGAACTTTAAGGTAACTGAAGGCATAATTCCACAACTGCTGAAGCTGCTATTCCTCAGCGACCTAAGCCAGCCTAGTTGCAGACTGCTTCAGCCCCCTTCCTGCATTCCCCTCCGCTTTATTTTGCTCTCATCTGCTTCAGTGGTCATCAGACTCACAGCTGAGTTAGTCTAGTCCACTAATCCAACAGAAATCCAAGAGAAAGCCACTTAACTTCATTGTCAGGTTGATTTTCTATTAGCTTAGACTGTGCTCTGTGGCAGCCTAAACTAAGTTAGGTCTAGATGAGCTACTGCTGCAATCCCACCTCTTCTGAGCCACACGTGCGCAACCATCTGAAACTGCTGTACAAGGGCTGGTGCAGCTGCGTGGTTGAACCAGATTAGCAAACTGAGCAGAGTTAAAATGAGAAAGAAAAGGGTGAGTTTAAGCCACGTTGATTCCATTATCTGGTTCACCAGACAGCCACCCAAAAAAGGGATGGGAATAAACATGACTCGCTTTTACCGGTAGGACCAACGTAATTTACTTTTTTCCCCTCCAATTACAGCCTAAGCAAGACTTAACCATTTGCACAAATGATGTCAGGCTATAGAAAATAAGGGTCTCTTCACAACCCTGAACAATGAGTTACTCAAGGACAACAACTTTGTTTTAGGGGAGAAAAGGCACTGCATATTACACATTCTGGAGAAGAAACGGCTGCAATAGGAAGGATACTGGGCTTCTCCTACAAGGGGCTGACTCAATTCCAAGCAACAGTCAAGAGGAAATTTTTCAAGGAAACAGAGGCAGCAAACACCATGTTAATACCTAGCTATCAAAAGAAAGACACAGATAAGAAAAAAATCCTTACCTGGATAAATGAAATGGGTATGGACTGTCATTTAGCTTCTTTAAAGAATTCCTAAGACTGAAGTATGGCAGAAAACAGTATTCTACCTTCCATGTTGAGAAATTGGTAATATTTACTCCTTTTAGTACAGGAAAAAGTGTTTAAAAGTGAATTGGCAAACATCTGCCTCTGACTGGATTCGTCTCTATCTGGATTTCCTAATATTTGCATGGTCACTGTAGCGCGCACAGACTCAACAGTGCCTAGTTTTCCTTCAGTCAATATTGTATACTCAAAAGGTTTTGTAAGTGGGGGGTAGGGGGAGAAATCAGTAGGTATCTGCTGAATTCAGAAAGCTGTACAACACACAAAAACCCATTAGTTACCTTAAAAGAAAAATATTTTAAGAATAGCATCTGGTACAAAAACCTATTTCCCAGAGCAGATTGCAGAAGCTTGTGTTTCAAGTATTGGCACACTATTTTAACCAAGTTAACATGTTTACCACCAAACTCACTCCTGTCTGTAGCCTTACTACATAGGTCACACGTCATCTTCAAGAAATTACGTGTAAAAAATTAAAGAGTGAAAACTTGTGAGCATGCTAGTTATCCAGCAAACACCGCCTTATATTTACATATACAAATACTGCACTCAATGTTTGATCAGTAGAGGTCTTATGAAGGGAGAAGTTTAGTTTTGCACCAGCAGAAATGTTTAGGTCTGATTATAATGAAGACCTGTGCGATGGAACAAAAAGTTCTTTTTGTAAATAAGGGCATAATAAGAGACATTTTAAGAGAGATCTAAACTCTGAAGACACAGGTTAGAATCTAGAAAATAAGACAATAAATCCTATTTTTATAGATTCTATCCAAGCTTCAGTGGAAACAAGTTTGGTAGGAAATGCTGCCAGTGACAGATGTAGAGTATTCTTCTAACACTTTCAGCTGCTGACTAATGAGTAGGTGTTTGATAGGGCAGTTGAAATGAAAAACGGCTCATTAATCCAAGCCTATGAGTTCATGTAAAGCTAGCTACAGAAAAAAAAATTCACACACTTAAGTGAAGTATTTTTATCGATAACCGTTTTTTGGTAGTTCTTCACTGACTATCATGTTTCTTAATCTTTAAAATGTTACAAAGTAATTCAAATTGGATCACTGCTAAATACTTTAATATTGATGATTTGATAATCATTAAATATTAAAATGTTTACTTATTTGATAGATTGTATTTTCCGGTATAAACACCAAACAACTGCCAGTTTTTGCTTTAAGAAACTTATATGCTTACCACACACGTATTTTAATAGCTCTTCTAAACATTTAATAGAAAATTAAATACAGGAAAGTCTGTTTGTGCAACACTATGATAATGTTTTAAAGATCAAAGTTCAAGAACAAAGTTACTAAATTAACATGGCAAAGAAAGTCTCCACAGTTCTTTTACATATACATACACTCACACCTAACTATACCGATGTAGGAAAGAGTGAGCTTCTGCAGTATTTTCCTTTATGGACTTTTTGTTTCAGTACAATATTGGGCTACCAAAAATACTATAAAAACACAAATGCATCCAGGACCAGAAGGACAGCACTTAGCACACTGAGTTAGCCCAATGTAGTTCGTGTACAAAGGAGAAGAGCATCATCTGTTTCATAAAACTGTATTCATCGATGTTCTGCATGAAAATTAATTCCTTTTGCCTCAGTGTTTTGCCTTTTAAATACATTACATCCTAGGGCAAATTATCTTTTATAGTAACATTATCTTCTTTAACCTACCATTTTACTTTGCATAAAATACTTTTAGCTAAACAGTGATGCTACCACCTTGCAGGTGGACAAAATTCCTTCATTGCCACACATGCACACAAGCAGTGAGATTAAACTGGAAAGGCTGAAATACTGCACCTTTCTTCTCCACCTCATTTACAACTAACTGGCAGGAGCAGGTTTCTGTGATGAAAGTGACATTAAACAGTCTCAGTCTCCAGTCTCAACAGCTTATAAGAAAACTGCTCCTCAAAACCCCAAAGTAGCCCACTATTGCTGATCCCCATAGATTCTATTATATTGCATATATCCAGTCAGTCTCTTTTGTATCACAAAAATAGACGGTAGTTTTAAATGAACAGGTAACACACTCTGCTCGAGTTTGAGCTTACCCTGATGTGAGTTGGTGGAAATTACCAACGCATATGTCTGAATTTCTCTGCAGCACAGAGAACAATACTTTATTTGCTTTTTAATTTACCTTGATATCAGCTTTGCTTACTTATCTGTACTCTACAGTTGAGAGAAACACACAACAACCTTCCATTTCTGACCTCTTGAGAAATTCTCACTTTTCATCCTTCCTTATGGTTACAGCAGCTTTAACAGTGAAAATTTTGTCCAACTGTTTTTTTAAGTAACAGAATCTTAAACTGGAATCCCCTCTTCTGCAATCTTGATTCATCAGACTTTAATATTGTACAGACGATGAAAACAGAGCAATCTCCTAGACAGCCATTTATGACTTAAAAACATTAGGAAAGCTTTAATAGCACTTGCGTCCCTATCAGAGTCCTGTATCACAGGCCGACAAGTCGAGACACCACTTTGATGTTCTCCTCTTGCACAGAACAGACCCAGAATTTGGCATAGCTCTGAAGTCCCTCCTTGAAAAAAACAAAGAAACCATACACTCTCATGAAATGTACTCAGAAAAATGGCACCCTTGTGACCTGTCACGTTCACTATTTCTTTTTTTTTTTTTAATAGATATGACTGATAGTACTTTTAATGTTGAAATCGCGTTAAGTCAGAAACAGACAACTCCACCAGAAGGTCAAAACCAGGGCTGATCAACACGCACGGCAAGGTCTTCAACAACGAAATGCCAGAATCTGTTTACTAAGATCACATTAAGTTATTCTACATTAAGAAAACAGCACAGTATTCCATATTCTATACTTCTCGGCACTAAAAGTTAGTATGTATGTCCACATCTGTCAACGTAGCTCATTTCTTCCTACCTCGATATATACCCTTGTAAGAATATTGCATCCACATTTTTGAGATCAAAAATCCAACTCCAAGAAGTAAACTAATTCTGTAAATAAATTAGGAACTGTATTTAAAAATAAAAGCTGAATTTCAATTGCCATCTTTAAGATTTCATAAAACAATGTTGACTTTTATCTAACAAAACGAAAACCCAACACCAAATCCATGACACTGGCATCATAGCAGTCCTCTATAAGACTATAAGAGGATTCTATCCAGCTTTAAAAAACACATACAGAAATGCTGCAAAAAAGAATATTTTTGAATCACACCCAAATTTACATATGCATGACTAACACGTGTTCATTGTGAAATTTTGCAACACTTCATAATATTAAGCAGCACTGACTTTTTTTATTTTTTCAAATTTGTTGTTCTAGGACTGTCAGAGAACATTATCTTTTAATGAATATTACTTGCAGCTGAAAGTTAGATTTGTGACACAATCATATTTGACAGTGTATAAAACCTTTTATCCCAGTCAGGGTATCTTAATATTGTATTTAAGAATTCTCATTGCAACATTCTCTTACTTATTGTAGGGATTCAGAGCACATCCTTAAAAAGCTCACCACTTTGTACAACAGTTCTCTCTAAATGCTGCACATTTACACACTTTACTAAAATCAGCACATCCTTGCAAAACAACGTGTACAAATACAAGTATGCTTGCCTGTCTGTACTGTTAAAAATCCCTTGTAGCATATAAACTAAATGTACATAATGGGCAAGAGAGCATCTTAATACATTATAAGCAAGACTGCACCATGGGGAAAATAAACCTGTCAACCTGTAATGGAAGTGTTACTAAAATGCTTCTTATTAATATAAATTCTCATTTTTAATAACACGTACATTTTTGAATCAATAAGCTTAAATTTTTACTTTTCTGTATCAAGTCTTGAATAGAAGTGAAACACATTAACATTTAGGTTGCTCGTTAATCCGTTATGAAATGCCACACTGCTGGCTGTTATGTTTTTTGTTCCTTTTTGATCTTGGTCAATTACTCAGTAAGTCCATCACAGCAGCAACCTCAGTCCTGCAGATGCTGACACTCGCCAGCTACTCTTATGTGGCAAGGGACAATTATACGCTCAGTAAAACCAGAGAGGAAAAATAGAATTCTATTATTTAATTAAAAAAAGTTTACAAAAAACATTCCAGGGAAAATTCTGAAAACTTAGTGTCTGATCTCCTAATGGTTTAGACAGTAAATTAAGCTTAGAGAATTTACAAATGTTTGTGTGGTACAGTTTTCTTAATAGGCATGTAAGAGAAGTGGGGGGGAACCAGCCAAATCTGGGAGTAAATGCAATTACCTCACAAAAAAAAAGAAAAAAAGAGAAAAAATATCCTTTCTTCCCCTCAGCGTTAAACCCAGGTCATTTTTTTGTTTAGAGACTTGATCTGTATGATGGTCATCGGATATCAACTCCATGAGAGCTGAAGTAAAAATGTATTATTACAGCCATCAAGTGCAAAAGCAACAAGCATGCAATTCATAACAGATCATGACACACTCAAGAGCTTCCTCTCAAAACTGAACGAACACAGCGAGATGAGTAGCAAATACACATCACATATTCAAGCTTTTTCCAGCATATAATGTATTTGGGTGTCGGAAGTTCACGGAAGTAACCTATAATCGAGAACTGAAGCGAGGATGACCCATCAACATCATCAGAAATGAATGCCAGAACACAACAAACTAAAAATCACAGACACTGTGGAATTATTTGCTAATTAACCACAAAAAAAATATCCATGATGTAACAATGAATTCACACTTCTTGCATAAAGTTGAAGTGGGTAATTGCAAAGAACACAAACTACTTCAGTGTGTCAGTGGGCAGGTACATACAAGCTCAGATATGGCACTTTTAAAATACATTTATTAAATATTCATATTGTAAACTTATGCTGTTTACCTCATACAGAATACATTCCTAAGTTTGTAAACAACTGCAATATACCTTAAGTTACAAACTATTTTCTTAAGAAAGCAAAAATGAAGAAACTGGTAAGTTTCTGAAGGCTGAAACACCCTCTGCCACTTACATTTGATATAACCAAAGTGCTAATCTGGAAGTTTTCAAATCATAATAAAACAAAACACACCACTTAAAGCCAGTAAGTAATTTTTTTCCCAATAAACAACTGGAAACAAAAATCAACTTTCTGTAACTGAAGTACCTGTACTACACATGTTTGCTAACAAGAAGAACCGGATAAGCAGAAATTAACATAACGCAAGTTTGTTGGCACAGAATTTTTCTTTTTTTTGGTGAAAATTGGTACAATCTTTTCAAGACGTTTGACACAGTTCTGAAGGCACTTCTCCAGAGATGCTTCTGGGTTATCTGTGGGCAGACAAGCTCCCTATTCTACCCGAACGAAATCAGGTTGCATCGCACTGTGCTGCAGGGAGCTTCGCTTGCAGCTTTGCTAATAGACGGATCTTGATGCTCCACAACCAATTGCATCAGACACTTCTCTTTCCTATGTTCATCTCTATTCTTAGAACCTCTTACCTCATAATTTATGTCCTTTTCTTTTTGCGTTATCTGAGCTATCCTGCTCCTCCATTTCCTGAATAAACCAAGGGTGGACAACGTTAATCATAAACTGCTCCAATGAATATAAATCATACCACACTAATACCAGTCACCAGGGCAAATAGGCTGGTATTTCCGGACGCCTATCATCAGCACTTTCGTCCAACGCCCAAGAGAAAGCTCGCAGCGTGGCTGAAGACCAAAAATTGAGACTATTTCAGATTAAAAGGCAAAGTATTTCCCGAATAAGAAACCTCGATGAAATCCCATTTTGGCAGCTCCTCCTTTGCCTTCCCACTGTTTCAAGTGATCCACTGACCTCAACTCCAAATCAGGGTGGTTAACCCAGCAATACCGCAGGCCATTTACAGCTTACCAGCTACGAGCTTTCACAGATCTAATACAGACCTTCAAGTATGTCACCCCATTCTATATGCTGAGTTTAAAACACAATCTCACGTCAAGTACATCGTATCACACCCAACATTTATGAAAAAAATACACATCTCGGTCTACTACAAATAGAAGAAAGGTTTCCCAGGTACCGTAGCCAACAGAAGTACAGCCACCCTTTACGAGTAACTGGAGTTTCAAAGCTGGAAGCAGGTTAAACACAGCTAACCTGAAGGAACACTACATTCTTCCCAGCGCTTCATAAAAGCCAAACCTGCCTTAATCGTCTCAGCCCTTTAAATTACAGCCTGTCAGTCTGCTTCAACTCCTGTCCCGGCGCAGACATTAAACAACATACTTCGAGCTGTCCAAAAAGAAGGTTTCCCAGCTTCACTCGACCCACTGAACGCACATCAAGTCATGTATCTACGTACACATCAGGAGAACAGGGTGACTGGCTAACAACATTCTCAGCAACCCTAATAGGTGGCAATTAAGTCATGAGCGGGCACGTGTAGTGAGCACAGCAACCATACAGACACCTGCTATGATCCATGAGACTGGACGTACCTTTATTAGTAAAGGTAGTAATTACTGCCGATCACTAGATCAGCCATTGCACCAGTGTTTCATAACGAAGTTTGACCCTCAACAGCCTGGGGACACACACAGCATCAGACACCCGCCAGAGATAAGCTCTTTTCTTTTGTTTCACTTGAGAGCGGAAAGAGTGATTGCAGACTGAAAGGCAAATATAATGCACATGCACAACAATACTTCCACCATTTCTTCACATCTAGATACATTGCGTCAAAGATGCTAGAACACTCTCAGAACTTAACTCACCCCGTTTTTAAGACTTACTCCCCCCCCTCGCCCCAACTCCAAGCAGGCACTCTTCTGCCCTTCACTGGCCGACCAGTTTAAACTGCAACACAGACAAGGTGGAAACAGATCTAAAAACTTCACCCCACCGGCTGTAAAATGGATTACCTTCCCCCACTCGCATCTGCACTCATTTTTCTCATTTCCAGCTCACTTTCTGCTCTGCTTCTAATTGAACGCTCAGTTCTAATCCCCCTGAGCTGACAGTCCCAGGCACTACCAGAAACATACTATTTAAAACAGGACAAAATGGAGATTCTAGACCAAGTAACAAATGTTTTTCTTTGCAGATGAGTCTTTGAACAAAAGGTTATGCCAGTCAATGAGGCTGTATGCATAACTTTTTATAAAAATGACTACTTTAATTCAATGTCATTTGCTTATGTCACACCCTGGATGTGACAGCTTGTGCATGAACCTACTATGTCAAGTTTAAAAGGACATAAAATTCATGATCTGCGGTGCTAAGTATTCTTATTTACAAATTTAATAAAATAGATTGAAATTCAATAAACAGCCCTTAAGTTAAAAAAAATCTGAAGTAGCACCTCGTATATAGACTGCTATACTAACACAACGGACAGTATTTCATACTCTTTTTGTAAAAACGATGCCTGTGTGAAGAGAAGAATGTTGCAGTCTAATTTGATCTGTATGAAAAGCAGTATAATTCACATGGGCGGAAAAGCTGAGTTTCTTATTTTCAAGAAACACTAATGCAATATATCAAGAAAACAATGACTGGAGGGAAAAAGGACATTTTAACATTGCCTACAACAGAACTACTCAACATTCCAGCAATCTATTAGGCTTTCACTGCCAACTTTGCACACTGGAAAGCAGCATGCACCACACTTCAAAACAGTTTTGTTTGTTTGTTTTTAAATGAACCTTCAGGGGAAATCAGTTGCTCATAAGCAACAGACCAGTGCATCTGATCACACCTGAAAAATTCTACCCTAACAATACTACAAGCTACCATAAGCACACTATGCAAATGTGTATCTACACAAGAGACAGTAGCTAAAATAAAGATGATAAAAGCTATGTTAGTAAGAGAAGATGCATCAATTGTCATCATCTTTTCATCACAGATGGCAGTAAATATAATTCTGAAAGATCACAAAGCCTTAAAATTGACAAAGGAAAAATTCAGTCACTAAAAAGATGCCACTTCACTTGACCCGTGCTCAGGAAAATCAGACCAATAAATGGAGACAGACCAGGTCTTCTCACAATGCCAAGAGATATTTTAATACAAACAAAGTAGGGCTTGAGCATGCTGCACTGAGGACAGATGACTGATATTCTATATAGAGAGCCCAAATATTCTGCTTTCATGCGAGATCAGTGAATATACTTTCACATAGACATTTCTGGGTTGAAGAAACTTAGCTATTTCTTATACTGATAGCCAAGAAGGCAACACACTGGAAGTCCTCATATAAGGAATGAAAGAAAAAAAACCACCTCAGTGTGTTTGAGCATGCGAGTATATGCAAGTTTGTACATGTGTATACTGGATATATAATGTAGGTTTTCCAGATATAAGAAGTAT
This sequence comes from Dromas ardeola, assembly GCA_013398915.1. NCBI lineage: Eukaryota > Metazoa > Chordata > Aves > Charadriiformes > Dromadidae > Dromas > Dromas ardeola. The sequence goes on along the minus strand of VYZM01011633.1, from coordinate 76,753 downwards.
GATAGTTGAGATGCTTCTCTGTCTCATGCCCAAGATGCCCCACAAGAGTCATTCTAATTTAGAAAGACATACCTTTTAAAGCTGGCAGTTTTTGAAGCTCCCTGTTATTGCTAACATTAAACCTTGAAGAACTCTGCCGCTTTTCCTTCTTCAGTACTGTCTGTGGTGCTGGTACTTTGATTTTAGATAGTTGTGCTGGGGGAGGAGTGCTGTTTGATTTTTTGTTTGACACCTGTTTAAAAAGAAATGAACGCAGTTATATTTAGCTGAACTTGAGAGAAATCCTTCTAAAAATGATTTTTGTTACAGAAATAAATTAAGCAAAATAAGCTTTTAATCAAATTGCTCTATTCGTCCTCTGAATGTATAGCTATCTATTCTTCTGTTCCCTCTTTTCAGTGTTCATTTCTGTAGCATAGCCCTCAAATAGACGGGAAAAGATCCCCTTGTTACATGCACTAGCCCATTTATTTGAAGCTACCAGCCAACTGAAAGGAAATTTTCAAGTAACATAGGTCCTCAGCTACTCTAGCCTTTTCCCTGAGAATTCCAGGTCTCCAAGGTATTTGGCTGTCTAACTTCAGCTTCAAAGGGATCACAGGACCCATTTACAGTCTATTTACAGCAGGTGAACCTTTCACTGCCTGTGCAAGGTTTTGTCCTGTGCCTCACTGCTAGAGCTAAGCTTGGCTAGGGCATTCAGGCTTTGACATAAAGTCAAAGGAGCAAGTCTTACTATTGTGGCAAAAGCTTCAGCAGCTTCTAAAACATACATAAAGATTTGTAGCAGTTTACTGCCTACTCAGAGCAAGTTACTTTCACTGTAATAGTCCTTACCAGATCGTCACTGTACCTCTATATGAAGCAAATAGCATAAAACCAGAAAAATGGCTCCCACCTATAGTTTCCAGTCTGCTGTTACCTCCCAGACTACGCTTGACAGTGCTCTCTCTCAAACTGAATAAAACGCATCATTAACAAAAGCCTGTCAGAACTTGTGATGCTGCCTTTCTCATTCCTTTTTTAAAGTAGGAAAAGCAGGTTTAAAGTAGGCAATAGTTAACTTTTTACATATGAATAATTTCATGATGTTCTTTACAAGAATGGTAAAACATGTAGGAGTGACCTACACTATAGAGAAACAGCTGAGCAGGAAATCTTACTGCAAGTTTATATTCATTTTACAGGACCTTAATTTGCTGTAGAAGCCTTTCAAATTTGCAAACTATTTTACACTGAAGCACACACATATGAAAATATACCTTGGCACTTTTCTCTTACAGGAAATGCCATATTCTCCTTTTCACAAAGTACCCATGTGATAAGAAATAGGAAAAAAAATAATCAGATGGGAACGGGATTCAGGATGGATTCAGTAGCAGTTGTAGTGCTGCTACTTCGGCAGTTTGAATGGATTTAATTAGCGTTTTGTTAAGTATAGTAGATACAAAAGCAGTGTTTCATTCATGCATGAAATAATGTCAAAGGCATTTTCACAGGGATATGGCCAAAACAACAGAAACCACTTTTCTTCATGTTTTACAAAGTATTTCCAGAATAATTTATTCATCAGCAACGTCCATATAGTCTGGGGGTGTACACAGTCAGCATACATGGAAACGTTACCATACATAAGTTTATCTACCTTTAGTCTCCAAGACAGTAATTTTATTCAATTTTTTTTTTCTAGGAGCACAAGGGAGAGCGAAATGTATATGCTTCAAGAATAGATTAACAGTTGTATTATATTACACACACAGTACCAAATATATGGAAGATATGACTGGAAACAACATTTAGTTTTCATTGAACACATTTAAGATTACCATTTCACAGATTTAATATTGTAACAGCAAAACCCTTTACAGCCTTATAGGACAAATAAGGGGAGACAATACACTGAACACCAGAAGTCTTAAGTTACCAAAAATACTCTAGAATTTTTCTTCAGTAAAAATGGCACATATTGGTAAGTTAAAAGCATTTATGTACAAGTAATACCTCTTATATTGCATTTTTTAGATTATTTCACTTTTTAATCCCAAACACTAAATGCTTAAAAATCTGTTTGCTGAAATACAAATTATCTACAAGGTAAATTCTATTCATCAATTCAAGTTAGAAAAAAGCATTCCAAATAAAAATATGAATAGACAAAGCAGACAAAAAAACAGCACTAAAAATTAGGAAGCAATGACTTACCATGTATTAAGCAATAAAAGCTAATTAAGGTGCATCATAAACACTATGACTGCACAGGATTCTGTACTTTCAATATCGTGCTTCAGCCTATTGGTGTTTTTCTGAACTGGCTATCTTCCACTGCCACCTGTTTTTTGTTCATTACTTGGAACAGGAAAAGCCGCTTTCCTGCTTCCTCTATTCCCAACAAACTCTCAATTTCAAATTAACAAGTGCTCACATGTGCCTGCACACACGTGCACACTACGGTACCCTAAGGTAACACACACCTCAGGGAACCAAGTATTCTAAACCGCAGATAAATTCTAAAATTGGCCAAAAGAGGTTATTTAAGAGGATGGGTAACATTTCTAATTAGAAGTGTTGAAAGAAAGCATTTTTTGTTGCTATGGCAACTTCCCATCTAGCAGCGAGGACTCCAGCGTAACTCCAGCTCTGAATCACTGGCTGATTTATCCAACAGATTTCCTCCTCCCTTCCACCATCAACCATGATCATCCCCCCTTTCCAATCACGCTCCAGTCATTCACCCAGCACACACCAGAAAGCTGCCAAAACAGTTTCCAGTTCATTATTATCTGAATACTACACTTCGCAGCTGTACCCAACGACCTCTGCAAGTGGCACTATGGTGCTACCACAAGAGAACTGGCCTCCGGAGCTTGCAGACAACCAGCCCTTGGATAGAAGGGCACCTGGAGAAAGTGAGTTAAGTCAACTTCAGCCACACAGCTCAGCAATCAACCATCCCTCTAAAAAGAAAACTAATTCAGACTAACAAGTCTGTGTATTCATTTGCTAATGATTTCAAGGTAACATACTTAACTTTTGTGAAGCTACAATGCTCATTAGTTCTGATCGAAGAGCCAAGCTCAGCTTCTTCCTCCCAGTAACAAACCAGACTACTTCAGAAACCACTGATGGACATTCTACTACATCAGTGAACAATTCAACTTAGCTGACAGCAGAACAGCCACACTATATATACATTTTATCAGTTCTCTTCCTGTGACATTCTTCCCCTTGTTCTAGCAAACAGCTCCCTCCTACCCAAATGTTTATATGCTCACAGACACATTCAATTCCAGAAGTGCTGGTAAACCCCTTAAAGTGTGTACAAATTATACTGAAAACATGTCAGATCAAGAATGTGTTTCTTCGGTTCATAATTAAAACCCAACCCTTAGGTTTTCTGAGCAATTTAGTTTTTAAAACCTAAAGCTTTACATACTTTTATGAACATTAAGACAGTCAGGACCAGTGTGATTCTGACTTTCAACTCCCCTTTTTAACAGCTGGCGGGGGTGGGGGGGGGAAGAAGAGTTTATGTTCCTCAGTTCCCTTGAATAAGCTTAAAATGAATTCAAGAGAGTGAACGGCAAGGAGGAGAGAAGGTTTTTTGTCAGTCACGACAGCTGAAGATATATAGTCCTTGCATCTCTTCTTTCCTTGAGTCCTCCTCCATCAAGCAAGATGTGGTACATTCCTTGTCTTAACATCACTGTTTTGAGCAAAGTTGGATCCTTCATCCCCCTGACTCATACACAGGCAAGTATAGACCAACGCACAACACTAAGTTTGCACCAGGAAAAGAAAGATATAAGTAGACCAAGTACATCTACAGTTACAGCCAATTATTCTTTTTAAATTAAATTGATCATCAAACAGCCCACACAGCAGCTTTTACTTTTGGCCAGCCACCTAAGACCTAAGAGAGAGAGTACCGGGATCTGGAAGGAGGGTCCACCCTGCAACCCACGTATGTCAGCAAGTCTTTCAGAAGACCCTATTCTTCCCTTTCTGACAGTCCCCCAAAAAACTGGTATTCAAGCTACCTCGACCAAACATGGGCAACCGGAAGAACTCTGTCTGACCTTAGCTTCCAAAGCACACCCACTAATAACCGAATTAAAACAAAGTACACAAAGCCTTCTGCTCCACAAAATCAAGCCTAGATCCTCCACAAGGATCTCAATCCTCCCAAGCCAAGCTTAAAGTAGGGTCAACTCTAGAATGATGCGGTAAGCTTTTGTACTGCTTTCTAAAATAAACTGCTCAGAGCAGATTAAGGATTTGAATATGACACTAAAATCACCTGGATGCACATGTCATTCAAGATTAAAAAGACTGGACGGTTTACTAGTGACAAAATCAGATCACCTCCTAAGCACGAGAGAGATTTTCTCTCTCTGCCTGAAGAAAACATGGTGCTACGCAGCACCCTGTATGGTGTTTCTTGATGCAGGCCAGTCTAACACCATTCTGCAAATTACTTCCCTCTAATGAGTATCACCACTGAATTCAAGTTTACATCAGTGTATGTACCATCCCAGAATGGCAGCAGCAAACCACACACCAGCAAGAACCTTTAACAAAACCTCCAGATTACAAAATCTGGATAGGCGAACCTTGTACCAATTAACATGTGATTAAGATTCCCTGTGAAATGCAGGTAACACAGCAAAAAGCACAGAACACTTTATGAAAATCGTTAGTCTGAATCTGAGAACAGAGGGAGAATGCTTGTATTAATGCAGAATTAATCCCTTCCTTCTTTTCCTTTTGGTATAGGAAGTAGCCTCCATGAATTTATTTTCCACTAACATAAACAGAGGTCTGAGCTATGGCACCCAGAAGACCTCATTTCTTGCCAAGGCAGCCTCAGAAGGGGCTTTGAACGCATTCTGGACTGTATCTAAGATATACTTACAATGAAATTGAAATACAGTTTACTGGAACTAAACAAAGAACATGAGAAAACATGAAATGGACATATACAACTTCGTTTACAAAACTGTATGAGGGCCTACTATGTAATCAAAATAATTTGGCTAAGAGGTTGAGGCCCAATACATAATCAATGTAATTAGGCTGAGATGTTGAATGTAACTGAAATCAAAGATCAAGAATTCAAAATGGGTGGAGAGCCCTTAAGAGCCTTCCATGCAGGTTTTTTCCCCTCTGCAGTAACTTTAGAGTAGTGTGAAAACCTCTGAACACTCCAGGAATCTTGAACTCTGCCACAGAGCTCTCCACTTTGCAGATCTTCATTTGGGGGTGGAAACAGGGACAGATCGTATCTGGCATATGGCCCAGTAGCCATCAACTTGGTAGGTATATCCACAGCATACCTGCAGGAGGTGGGCTGATGGTGTTAGATAGCAGTTGGGACCGAGACAAGTTGTTCAAGACAGCACATGACCAGGAGAGCAGTATTTGTCAGCTGATTTCAATGCAGCTTTAACACCACCAGTTCAACATACCTTCCAACAGAACAACATCAGAATCATAGAATGATTTGGGCTGGAAGGGACCTTAACGATCATCTAGTTCCAACCCCCTGCCATGGGCAGGGACACCTCCCACCAGACCAGGTTGCTCAAAGCCCCATCCAGCCTGGCCTTGAACACCTCCAGGGATGGGGCATCCACAACTTCTCTGGGCAACCTGTGCCAGTGCCTCACCGCCCTCATAGTAAAGAATTTCTTAATATCCAATCTAAATCTCCCCTCTTTCAGTTTAAAACTGTTACCCCTTGTCCTATCACTACAATCCCTGATAAAAAGTCCCTCCCCATCTTTCCTGTAGGCCCCCTTTAGGTACTGGAAGGCTGCTCTAAGGTCTCCCTGGAGCCTTCTCCAGGCTGAACAACCCCAACTCTCTCAACCTGTCTTCATAGGAAAGGTGCTCCAGCCCTCTGATCACGTTTGTGGCCCTCCGCTGGACTCACTCAGCTCTTGCTATTATGGTATCAAAGATAAGGCCTGACAACGCTATGTAGACAGTCTGCACTAATTCTAGTTCATGCAAGTAGTGCCCAATCACTGGTAAGGAGTTTGTTACAGAGCAACTAGCTATGATCTTCAATGCCAGCATTTTCAATCTACAGAGACTCAGTGCGAACTATACAAAGCTCGATATAGATTCCTTATCATCTAGATACATAAAAAGGGGCACTGATCCGTAAACCACCCCGTTAAAAACAGCAGGGAAACAACATGCTTCTGGGTACCATTCTGGATGGCAGACTGTTCCGAGGTTCTCACTTTGTTGAAGATTTGCTGCTATGCCATTATTGTTCACGAGTTTCGCCACCACAAGATTGTTTGGACAGACAACTTATGGAGGAGCCTCTGGAGATGCAGCTTATGGTGCTGAAGGCTTTGGTTGGTTTCACAGACTGCAACTTACATTTCCACTGCTTTTCCTCAATAAAATAAATTTGCCAGAATGATACCTGCATTGGCCTGCTAGAATGATCTTTGCAGCTGCCTTCCTAGCAAGTATGTTTATTAACATTAAAGATTCTTTCAGCAGTTGAGATATTACCACTGTACTATCCAGAGTCTCAGCATAACTTAGGTTTTTATTTGGTAAGATAGCAAGACCTGCATCCTAAAGCTTTGAGGATCCACGTTATTATAGTGATAAACAAAAAAGATTAACTTTTCAACAGGGTGGTGATGACAAAGTTTATATATTTTAGCACCCTGTAATCAGCACTCACTGATTTATGTTGTGGTACTTGTTTAGCAACCATGATTTTGCATTTACATGTAGCAATATTACTGTTGGCTATGTTGGCTATTCTTGATGTCTAACTATGGAGTTCCATTACTGTTTTGTCAGAGAAAACATGGAGTTTATTGATTTGCGTCAGTGACTGGAAGTTCCCTACAAGCAGCGAAGGTCACCTGGCCCTTTTCCCTGTGGAGGGGTGCCCACGGCAAGTTTTACAGTAAGAGATCATTTTAGAAGACTGATCTACAACCTGCTGAAGCTCTTCTGCCTTTCTCGCTGGCGTTTATTTTTCACGACACAAAGCACTGCTTGTATTTCCTGTTAGCTGCTTAAACACACGGCTCAAATTTTATCTTCTGAAGAATTGTATCATCGCAGCTTTGTGCAACACACTTGACTTGCAACACATCAAATCAATCCTGACGATTGCTAAAGATGTCTCAGCTTGGTGTACTGCGTCCTTGACATTCTTGCACCAGTAGCATAAGGTTTAGTTTCCATTTCCTCCTTGTAAACTTATTTTTTTTAAGCTGGTTTAAACTGACATTTGATTCCTTTCAGTCAGAGATCAGATCTGCAGCCTGAGGTTGTGCAGTACTGGCAAAGATGACAGGGTGCCCAAGCTCAGACTGGAAGCGGATTCACGCTGGTTTGAGTTTGCTGAAGCACCACCACCAGTGAGAACCTGGTACTTGACTGTGCTGGCTTTGTCTAGGATAGAGTTAATTTTCTACATAATAGCTAGTATGGGGCTATGTTTTGGATGTGTGCTGAAAACAGTGTTGATAATATTCATCTGGCTGGGAGTTCAAAGAAGTTGGAGGGGACACAGCGAGGACAGCTGACCCCAGCTGACCAAAGGGATATTCTATGCCATATGAGACATCATGCTCAGCTTATAAAGCTGGGGGAAGAAGGAGGAATAGGGGGATGTTTGGAGTTATGGCGTTTTGTCTTCCCAAATAACCATTACATGTGATGGAGCCCTGCTTTCCTGGGGGTGGCTGAGCACCTGCCTACCAATGGGAAGCGATGAATGAATTTCTTGTTTTGCTTTGCTTGCGTGCTTGGCTTTTGCTTTACCTATTAAACTGTCTTTACCTCAACCCACCAGTTTTTCCTCACTTTTACCCTTCCAATTCTCTCCCCCATCCCACCAAGGGGGAGTGAGTGAACAGCTGTGTGGTTCTTGGTTGCCCACTGGGGTTAAACCATGACATTTACAAACACAGGTAGCAAAGCAATCTTTGTTTCTTAATGCATCTTCTCTAATGAACCTTCAAATAAATAAATAAATGTCCCAGAGAAAGGAAAAGTTGTTACCTGCAACCATCAGTCAGCTAATTAAATATGATCAAAACCAGATAATGTCCTAAGTATTATCTCAAATCATTTATATAAATACAGAGATGAAGAATCTTAATAAATGATGGCCTGGCTTAAATTACTTTAGTTCTTGATTTTCATTCGTAATTTCTTTCTGATCAGCCTGAACCACCCTTTTACTTTCAAAAAGCCCAACAAAAACTATCTTTGTGCTTCTTTTTATATATACACACACATATATACATACACATATATGTAAGGTTGAAGGAAGACACACACACACAAACACTGATCTCATTTGCTTTAAGCCTCAACTCCTATACTCTGCTGTAAATTTTAATTATATAAAGCTACTGCATATGTGGCTTTACTGATGATGTCTATTCTTATGCTCCCTGATGCATTCATAATAGTTTCTCACTTCAGGTACTCGTATTCAAACCTTTTTCACTTCGCCCCCTGCCCCCAAATTTAGTATTTGTATTAGATGCTATATAAGAGAGTTACTGTCCATGACAAGGTTCCTGGGCATTTTAGTAGTAAAATAACAACCTTGACCACTTCTTTAGAACTGTTACACCAAATTATTTCATCTTCGGCTCTCATCATACTTTTATTTTACATGTCACCAGAAAGTTTACTTTTCAGTACTTCAGACCGCTGAACTCAGCAGTGATGAAGAAGCATATTAAATTATAGTCACTATAAAGGCGTAGCAAATTATAATAATCTGAAATCATCTTAAGAAGTATATTCAGGGATGAGGCAGGATTTTTTTCCTATAATTTTTTCTTTGTAATTGATCCACAAAGCCTGTTGGGGGTGGGGGGTTGTGGGAGGGAAACACACAAACAAAAAACCTAAAGCCTACCATCCCACTTGTAGAATTCCAAAGTTACTCTGGCTTCAAATGAAATTGAGGGAGAAAAAACAAACAAGATTCAATGTTTGTAGAGTCTGTGAAAATATGGGCTCAGCTACTTGTTTTTTCTTACTATTTGTATTCTCTATGGGATAACTATATTAATAATTCTGTATTACACATGCGTATTAACAAACACCTGAGTCCCCTCAAAGTTTAAGGAGCAGTACGCCTTAACTTTTATGAAAAAAATTAAGAGAAACGATTTGAAACAAAGGATGAAAAGGATGTTTTCAGTTTACAAACTGCTGATACCCATTTTTGAAGACCACTCTGCTCCTTTTGATTATAACAGGCTTTGCTTTCATTGCTGTGTTTCCATTCAGGAAGGATTCAGAGAGTTTAAAAGCATGATTATGAAGTAGAGGATACCAAGTACTAAAACCACAAACCAAAGACCTCACACATCATGTGTTACACAAGTAGTTATCAGCCTTGTGTAAGAACTAGAAGGGCATTGAATCCTGTTTTCAGAAGCATCTCCTTTTAGGTAACAAAATACTTGTATAAAAAAAACATACCAAGCACTGCTGTAATCAATTCTATTAGTTTAAAAAGCATAATATTAAAGTTATATAACAAGCACTGTTAAGGTAACCTCTTCCACTATTCACTATTAAGCTATATTTGCTTTGGAGGCAGAAGGAAATTCCGATTTCCAAAACCAAAAAGGCAAGATGTTAATAAAAATTGGAAATAGGAAATTACACAAGTTAAAAACAAATAAAAAAAACTGCATAGCTGCTTTAAGAGCAACACATAGTGCATCTTTTTAGTCAGCAAATCGCACTTCATTTGGTACAAAGGGTGTGTTCACTTGCTACGCTTAAGTGTTTTTCAATGGTTATATCAACCCATTAAAACATTCTCTCTTGGAAAGAAAAATCAGAACTGCAAGCCATGAGCAAAAATCAGCTTTCAAAAAAGTTTGGTGTTTTTTTTTTTTTTTAAAAGAAGTTGGCACACCTGTTTAAAGACAAACAAACAAAAAAACACCAAACCCAAAGCCCACAGACTTTATTTACAGAGCTGATACAAGAGAAAAATCCATCCTGATTTTATATGCAGTTTTGGTTTAAAGTCCTGTCTTGCTAATGTTAGAAGTAAAATCCCAAACCAATAGCCTTAGAAAGCTTCAGAAAACAGAAGGGCTAGCACTGTCCATTTATAGCCATTCTGCAGTCAAACTTGAGAGGACTAGTTGTTCAAAATTTCAAGTTCATTTCATAATATGAGTATCTCTCTTCCAAATGAAAGATGACCAATTTCCAAATAATTTTTATCTACTGCATGGGATTGACTCATGAAAATACTGGCTACTCCGCCTATCACTCCACCCGGGACATATTAGTGAATATGTACTGAAGGAAAAGGTAGGGTACAGCTAGGTTTGTCATGCGCTGTATACCAGACAAACACAACTTACTTATTTGGCCTACTGAAAACTTGGGGGTTTGGGGATGCTTCATTACAGACTGTCAGCCATTCCTGATCTAGATGGCTATAAAACTGGCATCAAACCGACAGGCCGGTAGGGAGTACTTCCAAAATCCTTAAAACACTGTTTTATGTTATAATTGAATTGATACTCAACTTCAGGCATTAATTAAAAGAGATAAATCTGATCTATGCTAGATATATCTCTTTGTAAAAGACACCTGCTTCTATAAAGAACAACAAATACAGAAGAATCTTACACCTCAAAGCTGCTGAACTCAATGCATCCAAAAACGTGCCACTGAGTGACAGAGACTGCCCATCTAACTACAGTAATGGAAAAGAACTTAAATGACAGCTGCTTTACACAAGTGACAATAAATATGCATACACCGAATCACATGCAGGTACAAATTGGCACACTAAACAACTAAAACAGGATCATCTCAGCTGATTGAAAGAGTGTTCTGTGGCAAGAAGATATTTCCAGAAATTATTTAGGAGCGTTGGAACCTGGTTCTAATACATGTGAACAAGGTGGGGAAAACAACCCCATAACTTTTGGAAAGGTATTCTCCCCTCCCCTCAAACTTCAAGCTCCTCTGCTGTACTCCCTAATGAGTTGCCTAGTAAGTACTTACCTGTGCTAAGATTTTCAAGTATAACTTTAGAAATTCTGAAGCAGAAAAATCCAGTCACAAGCTAGACACTGTATAACAGTCTCCGTATGCCATCTTCAAGATCAGATGCATTTGTTTCCCAGGGTTACTAATAACTGGTACACCACCTTAAAAAGCATTGCAATGAAAATCATAAACAGGAAACATGGGAAAAATAAAAAACAGTATATAGAAAACACGGAGTCAACTTTCTAAATAACTTGCTGCTACTAATCACGGAAGCCTGTTAACACAAAAAATGCCGGATTTATTGCTTTTGTCTATTCCTAGTTTTCCTTTTAACATTAGTATACTTCTACATACGATCTCTGCTAAGAAACCCACACAAAACTATTAACACCACTTCCATTCCCCATCCATTTTTAAATGTTTTATTTTTAAGGAAAGTAGAAATCACATGTGCACATGTAATCAGGAATCAGTAAAAGAAGCAATGAGAACACTGATCGTCTTTCTCCACTGTGCACTGGCTAATATAGGAAAGGTGATCACAGAAAACTGGACAGCCACCTCTCAAGGTTCTTTCAGAGATATGAAAATCCTTAGCTTTTTGCTGAAGCATTTTAAAGACAGCCCATAAAAAGAGAGATTTCTGTCATTTTATTACCATTCCCCAAAAAACATTACCACTACGTTGAATAGCTTAATAAATTAACTTTTAAATAAAAAAGGCTTCACAAAGCAGGGAAGAAAAGCCTCTGGAAAAAAAAAAAAGCCTGACAAAAATCACTGCACTGGAAGCTATTACCAGTGTTTAATAAATCTACCAAGAAGCAATAGCTGCGAGACAGTGGCAGAACAGAAGCATGGATCAGTACTTAAATATTTTTAAATTTTTTTTTTTAATTAGTTTCAATGGTGATTATAATTCAACATTAGCAACACATGCTGCCAATAAAAGAAGCAATTTCTTGCACAGCAAGAAAACCAGCCAATGGAGTTTGTATTTTATTACATTTTGGTTTGTCTGTATTCAAAAAAAACCACCTTTAAAGTAGAAAGAACCAACCAGGGCAGCACATGGAAACAATGAGATAATACACAAACACACACACTCCTCAAACCACATTAGTCTTCCGTTTTCTGTTCTGCATGGCAGAAGAACTTGGAGAAAGAGTTACGATTTCTGTTCTCATCCGCTGAATGCCACCAAGCCAATACTTTCTTAAACAACAAAGGTAGTCTTTCTCTTCTACAGACTACTCAGCACCTAGATTCAAAATGAATACAATTTTAAATTTAGAAGTTTCGTGCCTTCTTAAATCAGTTCAGCTAGACCTAGAAGATGCTGTCGCTCCCAGTTACCTACTACTGCCTCGTATGAAAGGTTACCAGCTACTTCTGACCCTTCCATCCCCCAGGTGAACCACAACAGTGATTTATCCAAGTGCTTCCAGACCATTTCAGTGACTGGTGAAAAGCGCAACTTTTAGCACATCCCTTCTCACAGGCAAAACAGACAGAAATAAGAGTATATAGAGTTAAAATTTTAACTTCCTCTCCCTGTGGTTGTATTTGAAAACTACTGTTAAAGTACTCTAAGAAACACCTCAATTTTTAGAAGTGTTAGGTTCTTGCTAGAGACAGAAAAAGGTAACGTTTCTCAAAAACAATTAACTATTACCAACCCAGCTCTTCCTAAAGAAATTAGACTGACCATAAGTTACTCCTGCCTTAACTCGAAAAACCTCCACACCCCTGTGACAAAACAGAACTCCATAATAAAGCTTATCCGCGAGGCAAGTAACTTCTGTAAAGCCCAGTTAGGTCACAGGGAATAAGTCCACAAATTACTAAGTGTTGGCAAAGCCCTGCCCCACACCCAGGCCTTTTTTTTTTTTTGTTATTTGTGTATAGGTTTTGGGCACTGGTAAACGAACCCCCCAAGGATTTTACCAGAGTAGAGACACTACTACCACACAGAGGAAAAACAATATACAACAGATTAAACCTTTGTTCACAACCTGAAGACATTAATATCCTGGACTAATCACTGAAGTAAGAGGTTAGACATAAAAGAATAGATTCCACTGTTCTGGCAACTATTTAGTCTAGTTCATTAATGTTTGCTAACAGACTACAAACTAAAGTTAGGTGGGAGCTTAATCATATTAGCTTACCACATTCTTAATCACATTCTTAAGTGTTCAAGAAGTGAACAATATATGCAACTGTAAACCGGAATTATTGCATTAGGGTACAGAACAACAAGGTGCCATCACCTTATACATACTGTGCAATTCTGGCAGCTCTGCCACAAAAAGAAGAACAGAACACTGAAACAGAGAAGGACAATCAAAGCAATGGAAGTCCTCCCACCTAGGGGAGATTAAGCAGGTCTTGGGGAAAAAATGTAATCTACAGATGACAATATAAAAAAAGTCATTTAAATCATTAATAATATGGAAAAAATTTATACCACGCCTCAGCTAAGCAACCTTTTAAGCCACATACTGGCTCAAAGAAAAGCATACCAGGATGGAAGACCATACATCTACTCTGTTCCTGAATCTCTCTTCCTGACTATTAGTTACTGACCGCACAGCAAACGTGAAGCAACACGGACCTCTTCTTACGTGGCATGGCTCTTTTGGTATTACACCAAGCAGCCAAGACACAGGTAATGCAAGAAGAATCATCTTGTATTCTTTTCCCTAAATACCTGGCTGGTGGGAATGCTGGAGACAGGAAAATAGGCAAGACCGACCTTGCTTTCAAACACAACTACGACGGGATTATTTGAGATTTAAATGAAGAGGCATTTACTTCAGTTGGTCACCTGTGTGCTGCAGCTACTATTTAGTATTTCTGTACATGTTTATGTGCTTCTGATGAAGTTTTCAAACTGCGAAAGCATCAGCTTAAATCACTTTCACCCTCTTTCAGCACGGGCATTGTGACCTGGCATATAAGGAATCATTTCAATCCCTTTCAAACTTGCTGTACAGCCTCACTCAACTGAAATCTCATTTCCCTGACTGCAAGACAGGAAAAACACTTGTTAATTTTTGTAAATATTAAGATCTGTTGTACTTTTTTATCTATAGAAGTCCAAGGCATCATGAATTTAGTTAAGTGCTATAAAAGTGTCTATAAATAAAGCATTTGTGGGATGCTGCTGTTAGTGTTGTCCCTGTTCTTTGAACAGGAGACAGTTTCTAGACTTTACAATCTTCCATTTGCATTAAATTCATTTGCATTATACGCATATGCATTAAATGCATTTTGAGAAAGAAAAAAAGTGAAATGAACCAGCATATTTCCAAATCTACTCATTGTCTAGAAGAGGATTTTAGAAAAGCCATGTTAACATACATGTACAAGGAAACACGAAGACAACCTCCCTTAAAATAAAAAAAAAAAACACTTAAAAATATTAACAGTGTGTTCCAGAATATTTCTATATTTACTAGTCTTCACTATCTTAACAAATAGCTTCCTTTCTGCTCATAAAAGCACCAGCTAACATACATTATGATTACAGCCAGTCACATTAGAATGCAAAGTCTACATCATTTCTGTGCAATTATTCTATTAATTAAGTTAATGAGTCAAGCACTGAGGTGTTCAAAATTGTATGGAGACTAAATAATGCCCACTGGGAATGGCAATCATACTACACGTGCCAGTCACATTCCCAGACCCTTTCCTTTATGATTAAGTGTCATAGACAACATAAGAAAACTGTACTTTTCATTGGGAATTCTACCTGGAAGGACAACGAAAAAAGAAAAATGCATGAAAGCTACAACATATTCTCCTATTGAGATTGATCTCACTCACATTTTAAGTTAAGAAAAAAGCTAGATTTACAAACACAGAAGAAAATTACAGAGAAAACTGCATATACATTTTCAGCTAACATTTAAAGCTCTCCGCTAACTATGGGAGCTTTACACTCTGTCCTGAAGTACCAGGAAGGAATAAGAAAATCAGTTTTGGTCTCAGCAGCTTGTCATTCAGAAGCTTGAGAAGATAAGCAGTCAACAAAATGTACAGCGAAGATGCTGATAATGACAAGCATTACAACTGCACAGGAACTAAAATTACAGCCAAATAGTAATACTCTTTTTTACGTCACAGCAATATACTGTAAAGACAGAACATATCCCAATAAAGAACGTCTATTTACACCACTATAAACATCTACACAGAATGAAAAAAGAAATGTATCAGAGAGCTCTCCTAGTAGCTAAGATGCCTCCATCAAAATTCACTCACTCTTTTATCTGAATTTGCAGAAATACTTAAGTTTACAAGTTTTAATGATCTTCTTCATTTATGACAGTAGCATGCATGTTTCTGCACAACAAACAAATGAGAACTCATTGAAGTGCATCAGAAAGAGCATAGTAAATATTCCCACTCACCTACCCCCAACAGTCATTTCAGAGAAGGAAAAATGGTAAAGCTGGATAAGTATTTTGTTCTCAAACGTTATCTTTCAGGATCAAGACGTGTAGTTTAGAGGCTGAAATGAGCTTTTCAGCATAGCATTTTACATTCAGGTTGGTATGAACATTTTAAAGGAAGTTTCAGAATCCACCTGAACAGTAGATTTCCAAATGAAGCAAATGTATTAATTCTGAGTTTCTGGATTAACATGGGAAAGGGAGTGAATAATCATTTAATTGACTCCTTTCAAGCCACTGCACCTTGCTTATGGGCAAAACAGAACGCAATGCAGAAAGGAAAAAAAAAAATCAGCATCAACAACAGAATAATCAGTCAAAAATGGAACGCTCCATTATACACTTACAAAAAGAAATCGCACAACAAAACAACTGGCAGCCTTTGATTTAGCCTAAGGTCTCCTGACAATGTAACAGGCTACTGACACTTAACTGACATGCCAACATTGACAGTTTGAGAGAAGCGAACTTTGGGAATTAAAGAGTATGACAAAACTTGCAATGAGCAACTAGAAGACATGCCCAAAACCTCATGGTAAGACTAGAAAGTAAGACAGATGTACACCTCATAACCAAAAAGGAAACAGATGAATATGTAAGACTGCGAGCAAACAAGCATTTATTTACGCTAAATAAAACTGACTTCCTCAAAAGCATCTTCTCTTAAGTCTTATAAACACTCTTTGTCAAGTATCAAGGCAGTAGTTTCTTCACAGCCACCTGTCACGTCAAAATTCTAACAATCTAGAAAAACCTAAAAATACTCTTCAAAAGTCATGACAAAGTTGCCTGGAATAAAACCTACATATATTTTAGTAATATTTACCTCATGTTCTTGGTTATCTTGTCCATCTTTGCCACTTTTTCCACTCTTGGCTGATTTTGCAGGTTCCTTAAAGAAAAAAAAAAAAGAAGACGTTAGTAGCCCTAGTTACTTTGAAAAGGAAATCTAGACAGATTTCCAAGTGAAGAAATTAGGGGTTTTTTTTAAACTATCACTAAGAATATTGAAATTGATGGGACAAAAATGATACTATTATTTTGGAAGATCTTAATACTGAAATATCAGTCTCTACAAAGCTGCTGTACACATTTTTCATCTGCAGAAAGGTTTTGGAACTTTATTGATGCCTCAAAATTCACCCATAAAGTATATAAAGATAAGCTTTCATGCAGGTAAGCAGGCAGGGACAAAGAATGCAAGTGATTTGAACCATGTCAAAGAATTTACCCTTGCTGTCTTTGGTCTTTAGATCCAGGAATATTTATATTTAGTTTGGCTTTGAAACTAGCATCAGTGCAGTCCACATTTTACACTTCATTATTTTGTCTGTTCTAGGGGATAGAACATCTAGCATTAGAAGTATTTCTCCCTCCCAGCATTGTACCTGACTTACATCCTTCACCTCTAATGTATTTTTGAGATTTGTTATTGCCAGAAAAGTTTGACTGTTTTTAATATCAAAGGTGGGGTGGATATTAGGACAGACTTAAAACAAAACAAACAAAGCCTCACAAACTGCAACACCCAACCTCTCTACATCTAATTTTAAAGCGATGTTGAAAAACTAAAAGACAAGCAGAAGTCAACGAAACAGAAAAGGTCCAGAGGGATAGCAGCTGGATGAGGAAAACCGTGTAATTCACTGTTTCTGACTTCCACTCATATAGCTAATTGCCTATCACATAAAACAAAGTGCAATCCAGTTAACTTTCTGTTGGATTTAGAAGTTTTCTGCGAACATTACTTGTGCAAGCCCCTTTCGCGGCTGCCAGACAAATCCCTCCCGGGAGCGCCGGGGGAAACTGAGGCAAAGCGGGGCCAAAGCTGGATCCTCTCCAATTGTCGGGAAAAGGAGGCAAAAAGATTTTCAGTGGTCCCTGGAGTGCTTATGGCGATCCCCCAAGCACAACTTCAGCTGCAGCCGCAGCCACAGCCACGCAGCAGCGAAACTTCCCGGGACGGGGACCGGGCAAACAGCTGTGGGGACGGACCCCCCACCCCTTCCTCCCCCCAAAACACAGCCGGGCC
>VYZM01011633.1:45683-58045 GCA_013398915.1 Dromas ardeola | reverse complement strand
AAAAAAAAAAAAACAAACGAAAAAACCCCAATATAGGACATACCTGAAGTATGCTGGCCCTCTCGTACAAATCCAGTGTGTTCATCATCAGTTTGAGGACTTCACTATGTGCTTGCAGTGTGTGGATAAGGAAAAGGTGAGCTTTGCATAGTTGCAGCCTGGATTTTATGATAGTCCAAGAGACTTGTTTGTTTTTAAAAGCCAGGGTGGAGATGTTTTTGTTCTCATGAGGCTCACCTGTACCAGAGAGAATTTATATTTTTTTTTCCAAACAAATCGCTGTTTAATCTCTCAAAGCCAGAATGCAAAAATCAGAACAATCTCCTTAGACAAATGGAGAAAGGTGCGTATAATTCATCTGGAAAATTTTACAAACTG
This sequence comes from Dromas ardeola, assembly GCA_013398915.1. Classification (NCBI taxonomy): domain Eukaryota; kingdom Metazoa; phylum Chordata; class Aves; order Charadriiformes; family Dromadidae; genus Dromas; species Dromas ardeola. Next base: position 57,667 of record VYZM01011633.1, on the reverse strand, counting down.
TGTTTCTCATATGGCCAGATTAAGCTGCAAATTACTGTTAGCTGAGGAAAAAGCAGAGGCAAAGTTAATACTCATAATAATGCCAAGACATAAAGCATTTAAAATTTAGGTTGGGCATGCTTATTAAATTCTAATTGTGCTGTGCTACTAAAGGATAGAAAAATTGCAGCCTAATAAATACCAGCATAAAAGTGAAGCTGATCTTTTTCTTTACCCAACCTGTGAGTATCAAAGCCAGCATAAGCAAGCGTCTGTGCTCTCATTTTTAGGAACTGGGATTTCTAATAACCACTTGTGTCTGATGTGATGATACCTAACATCAGGTTGCATGCATTATATTTGAACACTTTGCTTTTGCTGTGGTGGAAGGACAAAGAAACTTTCCTTTTTCCAGGCACTGCAGAGAAGTCTGCTGACTGTGGAGAACTGCTTCCTTTTGAGGCTTCAGTCCCCTTCCTTTCCTGCCTCTTCAGTGCTAGCAAACAAATTATGTCTGCCTCTTATCCTTTCCCTAATCTTCTCTGGTTTGAGGATTTAGAAAAGGGGTGCAGTTATCACTATTGTGCTTCTGTTAAGAGCCAGTCATGAATGAGTTACTGGTAATAAATGAGACTTCCAACCAAACGAACAACATGTATTTTGAACATACTAAGAGGCGGTAAGGGAAAGAAGTCTACCTCCATCTGTAGTTTGGAGTTTGATCAGTGTATGAAAGGGTTTGTACAGCTGAGGATAAATTCGAGAGCTTCCAGTTCTTTGTTAGGTTTCAGTTTCATAGAAGCTTAAACTACTCTTAATTCCCAGCTGTTGTGTTCCTATCTCCCTCCTCTGCACTGATGCTGGTAGTGTGCAGCTCCTTCAACTAGTTCACAAAATTGATCAGATTGAAAACTCACCCCCCAAAGTGATGCGATATTTGGTTTTTTGGTTTTGTTTTTGGTTTTTTTTTTTTCCTTGAACTGGCACACCACCACCTGCTTCTGTAAACACTCGCACTGGCCGAAGGAAGGGGGTGGAAATATGTGGCGGGGGCGGGATGTGACCTCAACAGCCTAGATTTAGATCAGTTTAAGCAGCTTAATGAGTTTCTCATTGGCTCTTGGCCTCCTTTGTGCTTGCTCAGAGTTTTTCCAAATAATGGAAAAACTCTGTCAGTATCGTTGTTACCCAAGTACTTCTGAATAGCAGCAGTGAAAATTGTCTGTCCTTATTTTGCTTTTAGTTGGGAAGCCTTGAATCAATACGTCAGGCTGAATACATGTTCAAAAGATGGCACTGACTTAGTTAACATTTAGGAGGTTTTCTTTGTGACCACAGATGTAGAAACTCTTGTGAAAACTTGACTCCCCCTCACCTCGCTTGCTGGGGAAAGAGTCTTATTCACCAGTAACAGAAAGCAATTGTGTTTTTCAAGGCCTACTGTATTATATGAAATAATCAGTGGGTGGAGGTGGTTTACATGAAAAATAGTTCCATCTGTATGCTCTGGTGTCTTTATAAAATATGAGAATAAGACAAGTGACTTACATTTTCATGCCTCACTAAGATGAAATCTTATTTTTACTACAGTGGTACATCACTGTGGGCCAAATTATTCTGCTACAGAGTAGGATTTACTATGTAAATAAGGTGGTAGAATACGAGTGTGAATATGACTATATTAATATTTGCATTAATTTCTGAACATGTTTCATGCAAACTAGATATTTTCGAAAACCAGAACAGATTCAGACTGATTAGGCTATCTCTGTAATTAAAATAGCAGAACCTAACGCATGTAGCATAGGTACCAATTTGCATTTTTTTACTGTATTGATTAAATTGTCTAAACTTGCAAAAGTTAAATCACCAAATAATTTCGAGTCTTGTGTAAAACACCTGGATAATATTTAATAGCTTGAAACTGGGCCAAGTGTCCAGCGTGACAAAGAAAGGGAAATATTTACACAGTTAGTCCTTTCCAACTGTATTGGATTTTTTTTTTTTGTTTTAATCCCTTTACAGTGGTTGAGCAGTCATGCTCTGGCCTGAGTTTATTGAACAGATCGCTGTCACTGTGATAGGGATAACATCTTCCATCCCCAGTTGTATGGTTTTACTGCTTTCCATGCACTCTCTCTGGTTTAATTGGGTGGTATGCCAGTTCAACTTGCTAAAATGGCAGAAAACTAACTGAGCAGGGAAGACAGGAGACAATGAGACCTTTTGCTAGCAAGCTGTTAATTTGGCTTAACTGAAACTATGCAACTACACTTGTGGACAAGGTTTGAGAAGCCGGTGAACTGTCATCATTAGACGTAATTGTCAAACATTGGCAGGCTGTTTCTCAAAACACTTCTTTATTGACTGAAGCAGATCTCTTCTGGCGCTCTGTTGTCAGATGTAGAGAACTGAAAACCGAAGCACCGCTGGCAGTAAAAAGGCTGAAATAGATGGGTTGAAATGTAAACAATTTTTTCATGCTTGTGCAGGCCAAACTACTAGTTAAGGTAACTTCTTGTCAGGAGTAGTGAAACTGGCGGATTACATCTGAAGGAACTAACTGAGGGAATAAACTACTTCATCAGCACCTGCAATCTAGCATCAAAAGCTGCAAAGCCAGTCTATTCAACTTCACAAAAAAGCCCAAACCACGACAAACATCTTTCAGAAACCTCTACTAGCATGGATTTATTCTGCCTACCCTGAATTACATTAAATAGTTCTTGGGCTGTTCTCAATCTAAATTGTAAGGCTTTAATTCTCCTCAATTCTTTTAATATCCATTAGTGTTGGATGCCCTGCTGTCACGATCTGCTGTGTTGTAAAGGTTACAAAATATTTTATTCAAAGCTGTATAAAAGTCAGACTCTTTTGAGGTAATGAGTAACAGGTCAAATTTTATGACTTCATGCATGTAAACAACATGATATTTCAGCCCTGTGTGTGACCACATAGTTACAGATGGCAGTTATTGGCATCACTTAACACAGAACCAGAGGTGCACATTCAGAACCATAATTAAGCGTATGTACGTGTAGTAGTGTCAGTATTGGATACCTTCTAGCTGTAATATTATTCCATATTTTTGTAAAATTTGGACTGGTAAAAAATGAAAAAAAATGCTCATGTATGATTAATTATACTATCTAAATCTCAGCTTTAAGAATTTTCAGTGACTATGTGGAAGTATTGCATTGATTTATTTGGGTTTTGTCTGTTCTTAAACATGTTCATTCTCTTTCTTGCCTCTTAAGTTTAAAAAGAATTGATAAGATTTCATTTTGAATGTCGTGAATAACATCAGTTATTTAGGCAATTATAGCATTATAGAAAATGTTTGCTAGGAGTGTTTTCACTTTTGTTAAAAATTCAGGACTCTCTTTCCTTCAGGTAAGCAGTGAAAGCTCATCTTAGGCTCCCTTTTCACGAAGCTCCCAGCAGCTTATTGGCGAAACCAGAAGTCAGCTTGCTTATGAATCTTGGGCTGGGGGGCAGCGAGGGTAGGGCTGGTCCATGAGAGAGAAGGAGCTGGGAGCAGAGCGTGGCTACAGCAAAGGCAGGGCGTCTTTGACCAGGGTACCATCCTGGTGGGGTCAGGATGGCGATAGTCACCAGTATGAGACAGGGCAAGGTAACAAGTCAGAGGTCCATCCGTAAGTCCACTTAGGAACAAGAGGAGACAGGGTCAAGACCAGGATGGAGGCAAGACTACCTATAATGCAAGTGTGAGCTTGCAGGAGTCAAGCCCAGAGAGAGGACTACTTATAACATAGGTCTAAGGTTCATCCAGGAGACTGGGGCCATAGACAAGACTAACTACAATGTGTGCCTGACGTCCATCTAGGAAGCTCAGTCAGTAAGTCATGCTGGAAGGGGACAGGGCTGGATATAGATAAAACTCTGACAAAGCAGGACAGGTTTGGGTGCCCAGGACAGAGCTTAAATGGAGCTCTTTGACCAGTTGGAAATGTCACATATGGCTGGTAACTGGCCTGGTATTAGACGTTGTCAGTAGCTATTTTCCATATTCATTAACGCATTAATTCTGGATTTCCGTTTGTGCCAACTTAATTTTAAATGAACAAGAAAAACATAAATAATGAACATGGAAAACTCTCACAGAATGTTACTGAGGCATTGTACTGCTTTTGGCTGGGACAGAGTTACATTTCTTCATAGTAGCTTGTACGGTGCTAGCTATGTTTCGGATTTGTGATGAAAACAGTGTTAATAACAAGGATGTTGGGGACTCTCTGGGCATTGGTTGGCTGGTCGTGAGCGATTGTTTGGGGTTTTTTTGCATCGGTTGTTTTTATTTATTTATTTATTTATTTATTTATTTTAAATCATTATTACACTGTCTTTACCTCAACCTATGAAATGTCACACTTTTACCCTTTCGATTCTCTCCCCCATCTCACTGCGGGTAAGTGAGTGAGAGGCTGTGTGGTGCTTAGCTGCCTACTGGGGTTAAACCATGACAAGCATCGTTACTGAGGTTCGATAATATTCTGGACAAATAATATATAACAAAAATACCGAATAATATCTAAAGATGGTAAAAAAATTTTATCAGTTTGTGGCAACAGTTTGCACAGTGGTTATTAAGTATTAAAATGACCTACATGTGGGAATTCAGATGATGGTCCAAGTAGAAGACAGGCTATTAAGCCGGATGAACATTTGTCTTACCCAGAATGCCAATTCCAATGAAAAGTGCCTGCACTTGTGTGCTGGTACCCAAGTTCCATAGAGATGGGAATTACAAAAATAGTAACATTAAAACACTTTGTACAAATCACTTGATGTTCTTCAGCCTCAGTGAAGCAAATAAAAAGATCTCAAAAGCAAGACTTTGCTGCATGTCATGCAGTTGAATCTCTCCGGGAAAATAAACTCAAAAGAGGTCCAACTCTGCCCGTCACATACATGAAATTAGGATATCTGCTTTCATTTTTCACTATTTTTTGTGGGTTTATTTTTTGTATTTATAATAAGTTGAGAGATACCTTCAAATATAATAATCTGTTTAAAATTTATTGGATGTGCCTGGTTTTCAGAGGGTATAAGGAACAAGTTTATTTTTGATAATTCATCTCTTTCCTATCCAAATTGAGTATTATTATGGTGTGCTTTGGTGCAATTTTTAGCAGTCTTTGTTGGTTCCAGGTTTTTGCTGCATTCAGTGCAATGTTCCTATTCACTTACTACCATTCCCTCTTCCCACATGATATCAAAGGGAAGAATAATTTTGTATCGGATGAGTGAGACTAGTAACATAAAGGTGACTGCAGCTAAGACTCCTACATTTTCTTTTTTATCACATTTAAGTTGGTATTTATAGAATGAATGAAGAGATCCAATTAATTGTACCTCCTGTTGATGCTATACAAGATTTTCTCTTTCAACACTTGATACTTTTTTCTGCTTTTTTTAGGATTTGTCATAGCTAATGTAGCTATATATTTTTATCTCAGAGTGGGAAGAGTTGAAAGACATAGTCAGGCGGCATACTCAGGACTTAACCCTGCAAGTACCAGAAGTTTGTAGATGCGTGAGGGTCTGCTTCCGAGTATGCTCAGAAGTGTCCGCCTTCTCAAATGATGCATATGCTGGATTTCTGATCTGCTTCAGGAGTAATCACTACTTCCTGGTCAGAATGTAAAGAGTAGCTTCCACCAACACAGCTTTTGGCTTGCTCTGCCTAGGGTGGGCTGCCTGCATCTACGCCGTGCAGTGTTTGGAGGCATCTTGTAGTCTTATGCCAGCCTTTCCACAGCCTTTTTACATACACAGCACAAATGCCAGCTCTCTGCTGCGCTCACATCCTGTGATTGTGCCAGTTCTTACTGTGGACCTTAAGATGGATAAAGTTTGTTTTTAATTATCGTTGTCTGGGGCTACACCGAAATCTTTCAGCATCGAGCTGCCCTACCACATCTCTTTTGGTAGTCAGGGTGATTCCTGAAGTCGAGGTTTCTTTCTTCAAGAGCTGTCATAGTCTGGAGTGCTCTGCCACACTGACTTCCTCTCGGCACCTTGAAGTCCATCTTTGCATGTGAGACTTCTGAACAATTTTGAAAGGTTCCTTAATAATGAATACCCTTTGTTGTTTGTCCAAGATGAAAAGATAAATGCTTGCAGCATGCCACTTTTCTGCTACTATAGCATGTTACCAAAGCGGCATGTTACGGGGGCTGTGCCAGGGAAAACGCTTGCAGGGATGATGTTGGAGTATTGGACCAAGTAGAGGAAGACTTCGTATTCAAACCATTTCCTAGAGCTATCTAGCTACTGAATGGCTTCTAGGTTTTGTCTGAGAGGAAGCCTTGTAATTTTACTTGAAAGGGTATTCCAGGAATAATCGAGCGTGCACACAGAGTGAATGCTAATGAAGAGGATTTTTGGAGAGAAATAGATGATGATTCAAACTGATAGTATAGGTGCACTCAAAATCTTATATGCTATGTTGGGAGCCTTGGACTGTAATTCAGCTGTAGACTCTACTGGATGGCAAAACTCCCCGCCATCATTTCAACATAAGAGTTACAAGAATTTGTCAACTTCGGCAAACCAGAATATTTTCGCTTAGTCACAGTTTAGAAGGTGTCAGCTCCATTTTTACTGAAGGTTTAAAAAAATCAGATACACTGAAAGAATTTAGGCCGAGCAATTAAACATTGGCAAAGTTTATAAGCATTTCAAAGTAGAACCTTATAATAGGAAGTGTTAGGCAAACTTAACTACAGATTTCTCTCCCATCTGTATTTATATCATGCTGTGTACTGACTGTCTGGTATGCCTGTACAGACTTTGCCCCAAAGTTAGCTTTGTCTGCGTTTTGTGTTCAGTATTTATTTTAAAAATTCTGCATAGGTATGGGTTGTATTTACATTTATATCATCATTTTTTAGGCATGTGAGGATTTCTTTTGAACACCAGGCAGGTGAATAAAACCATAACATCGGAAGACAGTTACTAAGAAGTCAAAAAACAAGGCCTTTGACAGATTTTTTGCTTGCATGCCTTCCGCAGAAGCATGACACATAATCTTTATATTTGATGCATTTCCTTTGCAAAGAGGTTCAGGGTTTTTTTAACTTTATGCTCTTTTTTGCTGTCCACAGTTTTTTTCCTGTCCATGAAAATGGCATTTATTGATGTGAGCAGAGCTGATGAATCACAGCTGGTCTTACAGATTTTAATTTCCAGAAAACAGCTCGTGTCTTCAGCATGCTGTATGTCTCTGCTTTTGCTTTTATGGCTATCCTACATATTTCTTTCCAACTTTATCAGAAGACTCTCTGTTCATAGGCTTCTTGGCTGTTTAGAAAAGTGTTCCATATACATGTAACATTGATTCAAGAATCAATTGTGAGAGCTGTTTTTCCCTTCCTTTCACAGGGGCTGCCAAGATATTTTTATGGGCAGCCCTTTGCCTCTCTTGTGTTTTTTAATTTATAGACTAAATGCCCAGATTACTTCATGGACTCCTTTATTTTTGTTTCAGAGAAAGAATTAGCAGGCATTTGAACTAACGTTAACTGCTTTTCAATATAAATTGAAATGGAAAATCCCTGTTATTAGCATATAAAAGAAGCAGATTGGTAACTGCCTGTCCAGAATTCCCATGGCACTTTAAATTTAAAGCTTCTTTCATGTATTTAAAGAGGATAATGGTAATAAGGTAAATAAAGTTTGTAAATAAATGAAATAAGGCATGTAAGATCTATAAATAAAGGATTCTTTACATACGTTTGTGTAGAAATCCTGCTCCTCACCCCAAGTTAATTGGATTTTTGCAACTTACTTTACTAAGTTGGATTTGGATTTTAGTTCTGCTAAGTATGTTAAGGCATTTTAATATTTATCTAAAATGTTAGAAAGTAGATGAACTAATAGCAAATCTTTTAAGATTTTTTTTTTTTTTAATTTACTTGTGTTATGGAACCAACCAGAGGTTTTTAAATCAAGACTGAAGTATCATGGCACTGTATATGAAATGGTAGTAAGGACATGTCCTTTTCATAGAAAGGTTTGATTTTGTTATTACTTCCCTAACGGTATTCTTCATAAATAGTATTACTCAATTAAATGCTAAATTAGCTATATGCGTAAATTGTGGGCTTGAAGCCAGAATGAGAGGAAAATGATCAAAAGCTGGGCAATTAAAAAGAAAATTTACTATGTATACTTTACTTACGAGCTGCTCAGTAGTCACTCAGATGAGTGTGTTCAAGCTTTGACTGTGTGTTTCCAGGCTGCTCAGCTGTATATAGGTCCTGTGTCATCTGGTCTGAAGAGACAGAATTGATCATTTATGATGTTGACCATTGCGTTCCTGTGCATGCTGTTGGCTGCAGAAGCTGGGATACTGTATCCAGCTAGCCTAACAGGCTTTTGTAGGCTTAAGTGAACCTTAAATATACATATATATATATATATATATGGTACAGCAGATATATTCAAGAGCCTCTTAGCCAACTTTTTTGATTACTGTGTAAATGCTACAGAGGAATTGGATTTGTGAGAGGTGCTAAGTTCAGTTGCCTTGTGTTTAAAAGGTCTTTTTATGGTCTAGCATTAATTGCTACTGCTAAACACTGATGGCTAACAAAAATGTCTTAGAAAAAGCCCCAGGGAACACCCTGTGAGCTCAGCAAAGGACTGGGGTTTGGAAGATTGGATTCTATTCTTAATTTGACCATTGGTTTGCAGTGTGATTTTGGCAGGTTAATCTCTGTGTTTCTGTTTCTTTTTCACATCTTTGGTCTCTCTTGTCTATCTTTACTGCAATTTGTCTCTGCAGTGCCTAGAATAAGGAGGGAGGCAGTCTTGACTGTGATTCTAATAACAGTGATAACAAACAATATTAAATACAAAGTAAGTTTCAATCATTCTATTGAAGTATGCCTGTAATGGGTTTGTCTAGGTATAGAGTGATACAGATTTAAATCACATGTTCAGCCATCTTTAACCTAAAGGATTGAATCCTGTCAGAGAGCATCTTAGCATCTCTCTTCATGTTCTGTACTGAGCTGAGGGAAGTTTGACTTGAAGATAATGTCCATGGATGTCAAGGAGGTAATATAGTTGTATTTGTAGCAATTCTGACTCAAAAACTCTATGACCTACAGCTAAATATCTGCAGCTCTTTTACACTTATAATTCCCTTTCATGCCTGATACATTTTCAAAAACACTCTCGTTAAAAATGTTATCATATGATAGTGACCTTATGTTTGAAAAGGACTGATTATTTATTTCTCAGATGGCTACTGCTAAGCTTACTCCAAATATACCCTGATGGTGTTTTTCTTTTCAAAGGAAAAGTGCTTCTACCTTATGACCGATTTTGTTGTCAGATTCTAGGTGATACAGGCAGCCTTTGGGTCTCATTTGAAACCCTACCAATTCCAGTTGGATTCCATAAAAATGTAAGTGTGGTTCTGTTCAGTAAGCATGAAGAGACCCTATAATAAATTAAAAGCTCACGGAAACCACTGAACATGGTAAGTTTTATTGAGAACAGTAGCTGCCAGCCTTCTCTCAGCTTCCTGCAGAAGGGAGTTACAGTCACTTGATTTTTATAAATTTACTAATGCTTTTTTGACAATACAGGTATTTTGCATTCATACTGTATGTTTGTATCACTACTGAAAATGCTTGTGCCTTGAGCATACAAAAGAAGAATACATCATATCCTTCGTGCCAAGCTTTGTGGAAGCAATTGTCTGTCTCGTTACATTCGTTTTTTCCGTTGGTCTCAGGTTGATTTTCTTCTCTTTGTTTCTTTTTTTTTTTTTTAAAGTTAATTTAGTCATTGAAAAAAAATACCTGATAGACACTAATGGAAACTGACCACTGAACAAGTGTAGTATGTGCTAAGTCCATTGTCCCACTTGCATCTGGTTTTCAAACTTGTTTTGAAGGGCTGAACCTTTAGACATAAAAGGGTAATCAAGTCTTCTGGACTACTCAGCCCTGAGTTTGAACACCACAGGCCAGCTTTGTTAACCAGATTGTACAGGAGAAGTTAGACTAGGACCGGTTATTACATATTGGCTATTGAATACCTGTCAAATAGTAACTTTCAGTTGTGGTCAACATGAGGCAGATTTGAAGCAGTTACTTTGAGATGAAAAGCTGTATATCCTATTACCAGTCACTTGAGCCGTTCAGTGTCCATCTGCTGATTTGAGAAGAAAACATTATTAATAATTTATTCATGGATTGTGCTCTAGCTTTTATGTTGCTACTAGTTCTTCCAGCATGAGCTATCTCAGCATTATTTAGCTTCTGAGCTCTAACATCTCCTTAGTAGCTATGACAAGTTGCTTGGTGTTTTCTGGTTTAGGGGATAAAAGGAATTAAAACATATGATGTGACATTAAAATTGATCCATGAGTATGAGGTTGCTTATTTTTTTTTGCATAAAAATGTATACTACATTAATATGTTTTATCACTGCTTCAGGAGACTTTTGCCAAAGAGGGAGTCTGAGCAAAAAAGAGTTAACTTGTGTCATAGTTTATTACGACTAACACAACTACACTAATCTGGTACTTGATGGTAGAAATCACTTGATGCTATGTAGTGTTTTGGACTTAGGGAGCTGAATGCTGATATAAATTGGTGCAGCTCTATCAAAGTCAGTGGAAATGTCAATGCCAGAAAAATGGCCAAAAATATCTAGAGAATTTTGTTTGGTTTGGACAGTGTTTTAACATTTTTAATTAACAGTTCCACCAGGCACAATAAAATTATTGCATTAGAACTTAAGCCATTCAGACCCATAATTTATAGTCTTATCATTTGGGGGAATTGTTTTGTTTTTAAATTGCTGAACAATATGATCTGAAAAGTTGTCAGAATTAAAGCCTGCAGCCAAAACAAGACAGTATTAGCTGTTAAGTTCTTAATGTCTCTGAAAGTCTTGCTCTTTTGAAGTATTGATCTTTTTTTTTTTTCTTAGAATGAGCAGTTTGTATACACTGGGAAAGTAATTATGTGCCTGGGAGAAAATGGCATGCAGGTGTAGTCCTTGATCCAAGACATTTGCAAAATAAAAGTTCTTTTTAATCTATGATTATTTTTTTTAATTATTTTTTTTTTAATATCAGGTAGTATCACTGGCCAAAACACCCAAAGGCTTGGCACTTTCCCCCTGATAGAGATCTCTGCAGTTTTCATGCCTTTGTGGCTTCAAGATTGTATTACTGCGGTGTACAGGGACGGAGGAGCTATAGCTATGGCAACCAATGCCTGGTAGGTAACTGACAGCATGAATTACAGAATCTCTGAGGATTTGCTGCAGACTGGTCTCCCTGCTGGTCCGACTGCTCATTTTTTTTTGACCTTCAGGACCAGGACCAGCATCAAGGCCTTTTCTGTTCTAGTATTCATCCTTCTGTAAGAAACTCTAAATAGATAAAAAGGTACAGATGGATCTTAAACTGGTTTAGGAGGGCATGTTTTTGCAGTCATACTTATTTTAATTCCTCAAGTGAGACAAACTGTGTCTCATTTTTGCCTGTACCGGTATTGCTGCATTTACTGTAGCGCTTTTACCAACACAACTAGCTCATTCGGAAGGGCATATTTCACAACCTTGACTGACTTAGTGGTGTAAGTAAATCCTGAAGTCAAACTCAACCTCAGATATAGCCTTTGGATTAAAGACGAGGTGGGGAGTAAGGTGGGATATGAAATGTTCTTGTTTCTATTCTTTAGGTTATGCAAAGAGTGTCTGAATTAGAAAAGCCAGTTGCAGCCCTGACATTAAAAACCCAGGTCCTCCATATTCACTGGCAATGGAAGTACATGTTTCATAGCAGTATCACAAAAGCCAAGAGACTGAAAGGTGAAACATAGGAGGACATTATTTGGGTTCTTGCTTTTCTTAATACCTCTGCAACTTGCTGATTGAATTTTCAGAAAAATTCAACTCATACCCCTGGTTAATGTGTGAGTGGTCGTGCTCCAGAACATGAAATTCAGTTT
>VYZM01011633.1:12235-35017 GCA_013398915.1 Dromas ardeola | reverse complement strand
TTTTATTTTCTTGTGATTGCTTTGGGCTAGTTTTTTTTGTGTTTGAGTGTGAAAATAGCCTTTTGTTTGGAAACGGATTATATTTAAATGTTATAAAACTAGTGACAAATATGTGACTCAGCAATAATTTTTTTATGTGGTATGGATTAAAAAGTAAATTTGTATTAAGGCGGATCATTTGCACAGTTTGAGACCAGCAATAGTGCAACAATATCAAATTTGAGAAGAGAGTGCTCAGAAGTTTTGGGATTCCTATCACTGATTTATTGGAAGGAATGAGCTGTGAAGTATGTTACAATGCAGTTCCTACATAGGATAAGGACATTAACGTATTGATTAAAAAGAACCGTTAGACCATTCAGGTTTATTATTTGCCTCAAAGACTTTGTTAGTTCCAAAACTCTGTATTGAACATCATTAATATCTGTCTTTTAAGTCTTTTAAAACAGATTGTAGAATTCTATCTCCTAGAATGTACTTAAAAATAGAAAACGTTGTTGTTGGATAAAAGATAGACTTTGGGAAACTAGTGTTTATACAGGATATTGCAACTCACCTTTTTATTTTAGTTCCTGTTCTAGAGTGTATTTAATGCAATGTGCTGGAGTACTGTGAAATCATCCCACTTCTGTAATGTGTAATTTGATGTGCACACTATAACTTTCTGACAAGCATACAGGAGTCATCTACTATATCTTATTAATAGAAAAATACATCCTGATTTATTAATGCATCAACACTAATGAAGCAGTAGATATAGGTTATAGTGCAAATACCAATAGTGGGGGCTGCTGCTAAGCAATTTCTAGTGGCAAATTTTCCAAAAAATAGATGATTCTAATAATGGAGTCGTTGGAATGTTCAATTTACACATTAATATGTGGGTAATGTTCTCATTTTCTCACTGAGAATATATTTGCTTATAAACTGTCTCATGAGACTTGTTAAATAAGGCGTCTGCAAGTTGTATGCAGTATTTCTGATGTATTTAGTGCCAACAATCTAAGAATGTGTAAGCACTTAATAAATATTAGTAAAGTAAGCATCTTTATTATATCTGTTTTATAGATTATTAAAGAGTGGCCTGGAAAGGGGATGTGACCATCAAATACTACACAGATCTGTTAAAGAAGGTGAGACATGTTAACCTGAGTGGAAATAATATAGTAGGTGTGCTCTTACCTGTCTTAATAACTGCTTTCTTTCTATAGCTACTAATGGACTTGTGGAAGGATGTGAAACTCAATTTGTATTTCACTTACTTGGAAATAAAACACAAAGTGATTATACTCAGGTAGTCAGCAAAACCCCCCAAAATTTTAAACCACTGATGTCTCTCACATGGAGGAAGACTTTTTCTTCCTTTTACATGGCTCTGTGAAATTAGGAATTTTCTGGTTAACAAGCCAATAATGAAAAATCCTTCTGGACTTCTGTTTCCACAATTCATATTCCAATTGGATAATCTTCTACCCTGACTCCTCTAAAACTTTGTGGGAAATTTATTGATTACTACTTTCATAACAGAATTTTTAAGGAATTAATAAGCTAAATGTTTCCATAGTTAAATACAGTATGATCTCTAAGAATAAAGTCCAAGACATTTGAACTAATATTTTCAAACTTAGGTGCTAAAATGTGATTCCTTAACATCTTTATAGGCTCACAAACAATGAAATTGCTGGCTATGTTCCAAAAAGTTCAAGTCACTTTTATTTTGGAATCTAAACATGCATTTAGGAATGCAGCTTTCAGGCACTAATGGCTGATTTGCACTAAAGTTTAGTAGTTCTTTTGATGATCCATAAATGAAGTCCAGAAGACTTAAGAATTTTCTAAGTCCTCATCACCACTAAATGTATAGAACTGCTGTACGTAAACTATTGTATTCTACTGTGGTATCTGTGGGCTCCTTGATATAGATGTGCTTCCTAAGTGACTGTCAGAACAAGATTTAGGTGTATATCCTTCGCGTTTCCCCATTGCTCTGATGCTGTCATTTCTGTTGAATGGGAACCTAAAGATAGAGGCAGAAAGCTTTCAGTTTGGACAGTTTGCCAGTCTGAACAAAATCAGGGGAGCTGGATGACAAGGGTAAACTCTACTCCACATTTTAGGATCACAAGCCATGAGATTTCTGTCCTGTTAATGTTTTAAAATAAATAGAGCTCTCCTTACAGACTAGAATAGAAGAATATCTCAGGGAAAAAATATGGCTGTATTTACTGAAGAATTTTCCAATCTTGCAAATTTTGGTGAAAATTTTACTGTCCTATTTTTCAGAATTAACTTGGTTTCTGAAATTGATGATATAGAATGTAGAAACTACATTTAGTAACTTGGGTATATAGACTGTGTAGCACTGCAAGGAAAGATGACAGTAAGCATTGGTGGTTTTTGGACAGTATTTTTTGTTGCAGAAGAACACTATTAGTAGAACTGGAAAAAGAGAGAACTAAGCGAGTACAAGGGGGAAAATAAGGATAAAGGGCCACATGCTGCAAAGTGCTGAACATGTTTTGAGGCGCTGACTGCCTTTAACTTAAAGAATGTGTGTATATGCGTGTGTGTGGAATCAAAGAACCTTATTTGAACCTGTCTTTGGGTTATAGCCAAGTAGTTTAAGTCACGATGCTTGGGCTATAAAGTTACTTAATGCAAAAGAAAAAAATGGGAGTATAGCTGCTTTGGTTTTGATCTTGCTCATGTGATAAAAGTTCCAATAGCTTCCGATCCTACAGGCAGGTCCAAAGACCTTCACTAATTATATTTATAGAAATGTTAATAACTATTTCAGTATTATTAAGGATGGCAAGATTTGAACTCATTAAAGGTGGGAAATTGGTGGGATTAATTTGCTCCAGCTTTTATTTGCCAAAAGAGCATTTTCCCAGCATTATTCTTTCTCCGTATATTTTAACTCTGTAATTGTGGATCAAAGCCTACTCGGCTTTGGTTTTATTAAGTGAATCTTACTGAAACAGAAACTCAGAAAGGCATTTTCTGCCAAAAAATGTAACTGGAGAAGTCACGATTGAGTTCAGCTTATTAAACCTGTTTACTCAGTGTGCCTAAGTCTTTTTGGAATTTAAAAAAACCCCAGGACACAAACATGGGTATGCTTGGGCAGTGGGACATGACAGGTAGTACATTTTTAAAGAAATAGTCCTGGGAAGTAGGTTTGAGAAACAATGACAATACAGAACAATAAACAAGACCTCATAAATGTATTGCCTAGAATAGTATGTGGCTTCAGAAATTGTGAAAAATCAGAACTTCAAAGGCTTGCACTTCATCTTCATCCGAATATAAGAATTCCATCTGGTCCTGTATCCTGTCTCTGAAAATTGCCGATATATTTGTGCTTTCAAAAGAAGGTGTAAGAATTTTACAGGAAACTACTTAGGTTGGTCTTTTCCTGAACTCTAATTGCTAATCTGCTTTAGCTCTCAGTAACTCTTTCCATAAAATGGCTATAAATAATGATAATAATTGTGAACATCCACTGTATTCATATTATTTCCATATGAATATTTACATATAAATTCTCGACCTCATTTACTTCATGTCATTTAGAGTATACATGAGAATACACATGAAATGAGACCGAAGGTCCATCTAGCTTGATATTGCTGCTCACCTGCCGTGTGAGAATTTGGTTCGGTGAGCCTCAATACTTGCAGAGTAACAAATAACAGATTATTCTTCTCTGTTAACTGTCTTAATTACATTAATGACATTAGTCATCTCAAAATTGATATTAGTCATCTTTTGCTTTCGGTCTTCTGGGTTTTCTTTTTTTTTGAAGTGAAGCATCTTGGTGTGTTTTGTGTCTCTTTTGTGAAACTGTTCCATACTTCTGTTTATCTTTGATACTCCTTCTATGGTTTACTAGAAGCTATTGTATTTTAGAAACTAAAATTATAGTTTTAGCAGGTCTTTTTTTCCTGAGATGGGATGTCAGAACTACATACTTTGTAGATGTTGGGAACATGGTAGGTTTATATTGTCTCAGAATAGTTTCTGTCTCTTTCCTAGTATTTTATGTTTGCCTTTTTGAATCCTGTTGCATATTGAACTGCTATTTTCAAAGAATCATCCATAATGACTCCAAGACCACCTCTCATTATAATAGTTAAGAGATCATCTTGTTACATGTTTTCACCTTAAGTATTACGCTGCCTTTATTGATTTTATACATCCATTATCTTTTTTAAGAACATTAGAATGATTATATTCGGCTAGACCAAAGGTTACTCTAGGCCAGTTTCCTGTCTCCAACACTGGCTAAAATAAAATGCTGTTGGAAAAAAAACACATTAGAACAGGGCAATCATGTATTGTTACTTTGTCAGAATATTCTCCCCCAGCTCCAGCAGTTTGCAGTTCAGGAAATTCCAGAGTCAGAGATACTGTCTTTGTAGTTAATGAATTTTATTTCCTGTTGCTCTGTGCACTATAATTCTTCTGCAAATGCCAGGAGTAAGTTTTAGATTTGACTGTCCTGACTAATTTTTATCACCAATAATGCTTCCTACTATTCTGTCTGTATGCTGTTAGTCTTAATTGAAGTAATTAAGCCAATTAATGTTCATCAAACTTTTAAGTTCATGTAGACACTCAGTTCATTGATCGTTCTACTTTTTTGGTCAGATCAAATGTAGATTATTTTTTTTCGATCCTTTGTTAAATCCCAAACTGTTTAATTTCTTACTTCGGCATGTTACTAATTTTTTTCACACAAGGTAGAAAACTCTTGTCTGAGGAAGAGATGAATGGAATTTGAGCCATCCTTTGACTGTTTAAGCCAAAGCATGCTGCTGCTGAAGCTGTAGAAATTCATGGTTATTCCAAATGCAGTCTGTACCAGCTGCAACTGTTTAAGTAATTCACTATTTTTTGAGGAGATATGATATGAATAGGGATAAAAACGGGAAGAAGTGGTAAGTGTTTTGATTTAAAATCTTTCTGCTTAACCCTTTATTATGTTCACATGGGATTTTTGCAAAAATATTGTGCTTAAGCAAATGGTCTCTGACTAAAGATCTGCCTGAAAACATGAGTCTCTTGTCTAGTGTTACGTGTAGGATTAGATCCTGAGTTATTGCAATTAATGAGAGTTTCTGCTTTGACCTTATTTATAAAGAGCAGGACCTTGGACACCAATGTGCGTCTGGACACATCGAAAGATAAAAAGTTATCTGGGGTGGAGTTTTGTGTGATCAAGTACAGAGATAAGAACTCTAGCACTATTATATTTTCAGTGCTACATAAGTGCTGAATTCCTAATGTGCATTCACATTGCGCAGTTTTAAGGGCAGTGTGCAATCAGAAAAAAATGTGTGTCATTATTCTTTTAAAATTTAATATTTTAGGCATGGTATGTATGTTGGTTGTGGTTTACGGAAAGAACAGACGTGCAGTTTACCTTGTGGGAAGAGGAATCAACTGCAGTAATCTAGGCTTTTCTACTGGTATTTCCCTATTATCCAATAATCTCTTGGATGAGGAACAGTCCCCAGTTTTTTGTTCTCCCCTCTAAGTCTGGCACCTGCCCATAATCTTTATTTATTTGGAGAAACAGGCCCCCAAAAAATGCCTTTCATATTTAGCTCCGCTGTTTCTATTTACTGCCTGATCAATCTTTTTAAAGGCTATACTCTTTACCTCAAAGGTTATTGTTGCTGGGAAAAAAAAGCTAAATCCTAGATGTGCCCTCTGGTCTTAACCTATATCTGTCCCTGAACCACAAGTTCTTGAGCTGAGTTCATGTTAGCTATTACAATGGGTTTGCTATGGCACAGGCATTCAAGATCCAAAATTTTGTCTTTGCAATATTAGTAGAGGTGAGCTGTTGCTCCTTGCCTTACTACTCAGCATATGGCCTATAAAGAAGTTCTTTTGTTGAAAGGGAAAGCTCTGCAGATCTTTGCAATTAATAGAGTGCCTTTTGCTTCTCTTGTATTGAGGATTTAGTCCAAAGCTTCATTTCAGTTGTGCAGAACATGCGAAGGTTACGTCCCATGATCAAGACTACATGCCTTGCTTTTCTCAATCAGGGCCGTGTTTCTCAGGGGGTTTCTCTTTGCTGGTTGTTCAAGATGCAAAGTCTGTGCAAAAGGCAGCTGGACTCCAAAGTTTTCTTCTCAAAGGAGTTAAGAAGCCTTTTGTCTTTTCATCTTCTTCTGAGCATGCCACCAGAGCCAAAAATTTCTTGTGCCATTTGGGTAAGTACATAGAATAATCACATGGGTGAGGTCTTCATAGTAGCACCAGAGATGTCATACGCCCTAGTGATTTACTCTGTAAAGTCGTGGGGAAAATGCTGGATGTTCACACAGCGCTTGTCTCCTACAGCATCGGTCTGTTAATGCAGCTGTATCAGCTTTGGCAACATCCGCGGTAGGACTGTATCCACATTGGCTCATTTGCTATTGCATCCTGAATGTTTCTGACCTGGTGGCTCTGCTTCTTGCATCTTTTTGTTAAGGTTACACTGGCTACATCAGCACTATACACATTGACCTGCCTACATGGTTCTGCTTCCTGGAATCTCCTCTTTGATGCTTAAAATCTCTTCTGCTATCCCTGACAGCATTTGATTGCTGCTCAGGGATCTAAACCATTCTGCTAGAAGGAGTGGTGAGAAAATACGATTTTGTCTGATCATTAAAATAAGAGCTCGTGCCAGGGAGTCTAAACTATCAATGTCAGTACCCAGAGGTATGTGTTTTACTCTAAAAGTGTCTGCTTCTTGAACTGGCTTACGTGGATCAACCTCCTTTCTCATCAGGCTATGTGGGCTTGCTTATTTCTCAACATCACTGCAGTGCTGGCTGCTGAACTGTTTGCCTTTGTTTTCTAGGCAGAGATTCAAACTGCTTGACAGGTTTCTTCTCTGTGTTCTTGTGTCCTAATACTTTATTTTCTCTTTTTAACGGAGGCCAGATGGTCTCTCACACATCACATCACTCCAGACTCTTCTTGATGTGGCAGACATAAGTTCCCATTCTATTGCATTCAACAGTGTTCAACAGTGGCGATTTTCATAGCTATGGAGCACTGGCCCCTTTAGGACCTGCAATACTTGTTGAGAATTTGCTGTCTAATCATTCCTTCATTTTCATTCCCAGAATTAAACTCCACTCCACTGTCTTAAGAATGCTTAGACCAGTTCTGTTTGCCAGGAGTCTTCTGTTGCAAAGGGAACAGTATTTGACTGATTACTAATATTAGATGGTCTGTGCCTCCACAGTCTTTGAAGATTGTAAGCCTTGGCAAGGCATTACTCATTTCATTTATGTTTCCTTCCAGCCAGGGAACATGCAATAGATATAGGATCCCCCTATTTTCTGCATTCTGTACTCAGTTTTTGGGTGGAGTATCTGGCTACTGAAGGAGATTATTGAAATAACTGGCGAGCTAGGCGTTCTGGCTTGGACATGTCTAGCAATCCAAGTACTCGAGAAGGGAAGTCAAACAGTATTTCAGAATGAATAAACTGTCTTTTATCAGAGTTAATTAATCACTGAAAGAGATAGATGGTAATGCCTAATGTTAATATTCCATATGATGGCATTACCATTAGCCCTTAGAAAGCACTTAGTTCTTTAGGGCGCATGATGTTTCTTGTCTTTTAAACATAATAGAGTCTCTGTATAATGTCTCTGGTCTAGGCAGTGCTAAAACACACACGTAAATTCCCCATCTAAGCCTCCACAACTTTGCTGCATAGCCACTGATTGCATTTTAATTTCACCATAAGCTCAGGCTTTATGCAAACTTTAAAGTAACTAGTTTTGATATTTTCTGGAGATCTAAACATTGTAAGGGTATTTTTTCCAGACAATCCTTGTTTATGGAATGCTGCAACTATCGCCTTGATACAGAGTATTTAGCTAGGATTTAGTAAGGTGTCAGTGTGAATTACAGGAGAAGCCCCTGTACAAAGGTTTCCTAGGAAGTGTAATCCTCAGAAGAGTTAATGATTCCAGACTGCTTTCCTGAATGAATTTTTGTATACCTATCTTGTAAACAAAAAAGACAATAATTGCATGTTTGAGTGCCTTATATTTTTCTTTTACTGGATTACAGAATAGCAGTATCTCTTCATTACTATGAGTTGTACCAATAAACAATTGATCTATTCCAGAATATCTATCCAACCATTGTCCATTAAAGATAAACATTGTTCCAAGGGGAAACAGTGTAGATAATGAAAGGTGATTATTTACTGACTAATTGGGAATGTGAAATTCCAAGAGGCAATAAAGCCTTCAGAACATATTGATAATCAGTTTAAAACTGTGAAATGAAAATCATAATGATTAATTTTAAGAATTAGTCTATGATCACGAGCAGATGGAGCCGGGAATATCAGATTGCTAACAGATAAGTATCTTCACATTGGAAAAATACATCAGTATTCACCTCAGTATTTTCTGGAAAAAAGTTTTGGCTTTTCTTTGTTCACTCAAGGCTTTCTAAATACTTTTCTGTATATCATTTTGTCCTGATTTGAGGCCCAAACCATGACACATTTCTGTTGTTTAGACTTTTGGTATAAACATAATCCAAAATTCATTGATAAATTTTGTTTTCAGAGTCTGCTTTTCCCTAGGAAAAAAAAAGTTTCATTTGCCATCTAGCTTCAATTAAAATTTGGCTAGAAGTTTGTTTGTTTTTTTTTTTTTCATTGGGAATGTTAGTCTGTTTCCATTCCAACTGCAGGCTAACATCCATGCTTTGGGATAAATAGCAATGAGCCTTCTCACAGTTTCTCAGAAGCTCTTTAAATAAACAGTAACTGTTTATGATAGGTAGCAACACCATTACAACCTGTTGATGTCAGGAGTTCTGTCTTTTTTTTGAGAGGCATTCAGTCTCTACTTAATGGCTCGATGACTCTTCTACAGATAATGTTTAAAAATCACTAAAATATATGTCTATTAATGACATAGTATGAAATACTATGAGAAGGAGCTATAGGAAGCGACGTTAGGATTTGCACAGTGTGTTGGTAAGTGGGTAGCTAAATAGTGCTAGGATTCTGTCCCTGGTATTGCAGATGGAAAAAAGCCCATAGCTTAGGAGACATCGTCTGTGTCGATGAAGAGATGGACCTTGAACTGCAACTGGGATGTATCATAAGGCTGCCAAAGAGAAAGGGAAGAAAGTTCTGTTTAAGTTCTCTGATAGTAAAAGAGTGCTCTGAGTTGGTCTAAGTCCCAAGGTATACTAACTGCCAATGGCCCCAGTGAGCTGATCCAACAGCCACTGGAAAATCTTATTTTGTGCCTTTTGGTTGTGCCCAGTGCCTCATTAGCTGGGAATAAAGGAGATAGAGGGCACAATGCTGGGGATGCACCATGGGAAAAAAAACTTCTCACTGCATTTTTCTTAGAGAACTGCAGGTGTCACTAAAAATCATGAAGACAAATCCATTCTCTGGAAGCCAGGACACTGGGGAAATCTGGGGAAGTGGTGAAAAAGATGAATCCTTTTCCAGTTGCGGAGTGTGATAAGCCAACATAACAGAAAACAGGGTATTTTTTTTTTCTTGATGTTAGCTCTGTCTCAGTGCTTTATGCATGTATGTCCTTAAAAAGTGCTAATTGTGGCTATAATTGGAGTTAGTAAGTTTTCCAAGTAGTCATTATGGTAAGAACAGTCTAAGAGGTTCAGTTTCCATCTGTTACCAGATCCATGGCTTGAATAGCAAACTGATTTTTTTGTCTTGAAATTGGCTTTGTCTCTTGTATTACACTTGTTTGTCACTGTGATCAGTATGTGGAAGATAAATACATGTCATTGTAAAATATTTTAAAAATTATTTTAAAATGCTTCTTCTGGAATAGTTGTAGGTCACCGTTTCTGGTTCTTTCTCTAGATTCTCTAGAGGTGAGTGTTGCTTATTTAAGTGTTCTCTTTCTGTAACTCCTTCAGCTTGGTGTTCCTTTCTTGGGTCATCTCATAGAACACAAGGATATATCTACTTAGTGAAAAGATACAGAAAATATCTTGATAAGCATGTTTTAATTGATATGAAACTGAACACTGGAGAATGTAAGACAGTCTTGCAATAGTTCTCAATTCACTCTGCATCTTTCAGCTTTCTGCCTTTCAATTTTGACATGAAGTAATGTGTTAAGTTTCATCCTTGCCTGGGAGACAAAAAGTCTGGGAGTATTTGCAGTCAATGATCTGTCATGGTGTCAAACAGTGTATCAAGAATTTAGTAAGATGATTACCTATGGACCATATTTTTTCTAAAACAATGGAAAATGACTGCTTCTACCTTGAACACTTGAACCAACAATCATCTCCCCACCTTTCCACCAGTAAGGGATGTCAAAGAAATCATTAAAGACCTACTTAGTGGGGGGGGAAGGCAGGCAGGGAATAGAAAAAGAGATGAGAGCAACAGGCTGAATCTGAAACATCAGTGTGTCTCTCCTGCTATGCGGCGTGGTACAGTCTTGTTGACTTCTTTTGTTGACTTATTTTAGAAAAGCTGTCTTCGCAGCATCAAACTGGTCCTGGTTGCCTTAATTTCCAATTTCAGAATAATTATATTTTGTACATAGTGACGTGACTGCCATATCCACTTCCAGAGTTGGAGGAAACACTGGCCATTTATACATATGCAGAAGCAGTGTGAGGGCTAACTTGGAAAATGATTTCAGGAAGCTGTGTGATGGCCATAGTGGAAAGTGCAATTACGTTTGTCAAACATCTGTGGCAAATATGAATTAACATCTCATTCAAAAGTGTTTAGCAGAATTTATTACTTTGCTGGTTTATATCCTGCTGTTGGCACAACAAGTGCAAGGGGTTAATTCCAGAGATATTTAATATCTCTGTCTTGCTGACTCTTTCTCATCCATCAGTGGTCTCTGGTAGCCTCTTCTTGAAGAGTCTATCCTAGGTAGTCCAGTAATACATTTGGAAAGTTAATCCCATAGTTGAGTTCAGCTTCCACAGGAAACAGCATTAATAATGAAAAGTGCACTTTTCCAATTGAATTTCCATTTTTTCCAGTTTTCTGTACCTTGTTTAAACATCTTCAGCACATAAGGACTAATACTTTCTAATTTTTTTTTTTAATACTTCAATTTTCTCCAATCATTTGTATTGTTCTGAAGCAATAAAGTATTGTGCACATCTCTCTGTCTTTCTCTACCAGAACAAGCTCTACCCAGAGCTTTTACATGTTAATTTTTCACTTTGTCTTTATTGGCTGAAAATCAAACGCCTTCTTGTTTACTTTGGCAGACTGTTGAGGGTTATGACTGAGCCCCTCCATATTCTTTCTTTGTTACATTTACAGTAGTGATCAGAAACATGAAGCTTCCTTTATGTGTTTCTTTGCTGAGAGTTCCTGTCAAACAACACTGCGGACATAACCCTTCTCAGCACTTACTGCCAAAATTTCATTATCTGATGCCGGTGTCATATTATCACTTACTCATTTCAGTCTCTTCTTATAACAGGGTCATATTGTGCCTTTAACCACATTTTCATTACTGTCTTTGACACCTTTCTCTTTCAGCTAAACATCTTTTGAAGACAGTTGAACACAATATTCAAAGATTCATTACACCATCGGTAACCTTTACACAGTTTATAGTGTTTTTCAGCTTTTTTCTCTGCTGTTCTAGATTCTCAGTTTGATGACCTTCTGTGGAAGTTGCAAGACTCATTTGTTTTCCTAAAGACATCAGTGGGTTTTGCATGACACTTACTCTAACTACAACATAATTTATATTTCCCAGATTCAATATTTGGGCTGGGGGCTTTGCAGTTTGTCATAATAATGAAACTGGACTGTGAGGGCCTTCTTTATCTAGTTCATCTCACTGTTTAGTTCTTTAAGATTATCACACTCTTGGGTTTCTAGAGCAGCAAAAGAATGATCAGATTTCATATAGGCTGATTTGATTAAAATGTTATGACATGAGAAGTATTATGTATCATCGTCTAAAAATAATTTTAAAATTAAGTAAAAAAATCAAAAAAACCACAAACATGTTCCTTGTACATTAATGTTTTTAATTGGTTGACAACTAGATTTGTTCCGTTCACGTAACAGTGTTTGCAAATACCAGGTTGTTTAAGAATTCATTGTGCTGCTTGGAATATTGGAAAATGTTATGTGTGCACTGATATTCATATGTATAATATCCATAAGTACTTGTTACATTATCATGTTACGTGAGAAATTTCTATGCATATAACACATATAAGTAATTGAGACAAATAAAGACTTTACAATTACCTCTCTGTATAAAATGTACCACTGGATGTAGAAATACCACCTAGAGTTACCTTTTACAAACCTGAGTGGGTGGTGAGAGGATGTTTATTGCACATGCATCAAAAATTTTGCTGGCAGCTCCCCCCATCCCCATCCAGCACCTCAAGAATGGCTTGTTGCCTTAAGGAAATACGAAGGAACAAGTGAAGGGGAAAGTCACTAAATACCAGAATGAGAACAACCACAAAATTAAAAGAAGATGAAAAATATAATATTCACAATTTCATAATAAACTGAAAATCAGATGGAAGTCAAACAGAAGACAATAATAAAACAGAAATGAGAACGTACAGAATAATGTATGTGTGTACACTGAGATCTATTCAAAAGCAGAAATAATGTAATTAGTGATCAAAACTTGTAGATTCCTACCATAAACTCATGTCTCTGGGAGATTTTGGCCATCTTCCTATGAGAAGGCAAGGCTTTTAGAAAGCGTGGAATTCTCACAGATGAGAAGAGACTTTAATGTTGGCACACAGATGCTCCATTGGCTTCTTAAGTTGTTGATCTAGAAACATTTCTTATTCCAGTAAAAGAATATATGGTAGATCTGCAGGCTGTGGAGCATCTCCACTTTTTCCTGCAAGACAGAAGGCATCAGGAGACTGAGTTTTCTTGGGAATGCAGCGCCATAGGAGAGGGTTCTTCTCCTTCAGTCTGCCCGGGAGAGGAAGGAGAAAATGGTCAATCAGCCTGAAGTTCAGTGCTATTACTTTAGTACAGGGGATGTCAAGGATATTTTCTTCATATTACCTTTCAGTTATGAAAAGCAGAGCCTTGATTCTATTCCTGAATATATTTTTTTGTGTGTCTTTAAGTAATCTTAAAGAGGTACAGAATTTGTGGTCGGCAGTGATTCCCAAGTACTTTATATAAGTGCTAAGCACGCTGCCTTGCCCACATTCTGCTTTGCTGGCTAGCTTCATTTTGTGCCCTGTCGCTATTAAACAGTTCCAGGTGTCATCCCAGAAATGGGTGCACTTCATTGAGATAAGGTGAGCTTTGAATATAAAGCCCTGTCCTGAGATACATTATGTGCCTGCAACTCCTGTTGACCTCACTGGAAATTTGGAATCCTGTGTGGGAGAAGGTTGGAGAACAAGAATTTAATTTTTATAAACTCATTGCCATGTTTTCCTTTGAGATTGACTCCTAAACTACCTTAACAGCACAGTTCATTGTCTAGAATTTGCCTTAGCAGTCCTGTCTTAGCTTATCCCAGAGCCAACATCTGTGTTCTTCCTTTAAATCCTTATTTGAGGGAAGCTGGCTCGCTTGGCAGGCAGAGTCACTGGGACAAATATAACTGGACCTCAATGTAATTCCCTCATGGGCAGATGTAGGCTGACATTTTTGCTACTGCTTGCTGTTTGGTGGAAGGTAATCTCTTGCAAGGCCAGGTTGGCTGTTGGTTAGATAAGAAAGCTTATATGCAGTGGAAAACAATAGGAATACATGAAGCCCGAAAAATGAAGAATCCATCATGGTTTTGCATCTGTGATTTTTCATTGGTTTGGGACGTAACCATTTGATTTTGGCGTTGTACCCATGTTCGTGTCAATAAATAAGATAGCTAAACCTCCAGGGAATTACTGTCTCTTAATCAAGCCCATCATTAAAGTGTGTACACAGAAATGGGCCTAGAGACCGGAGTTCTTGCCAAAACCCCAGAAGCCAAAAAAGAACATCAAGATTTTAAAAAACATTCCTGTAAGACATTTACCAATGTTTATGCAATTCTTAGTCCATCTCTGCCGCTGCCGCTTCTGTTGATTGAGGGCATAAGGTGCCGTGTTTCCTGTAAGCCCAGAGAAAATTCTGGAGAAGCAGATAGGAGCAATGCTTTTTTTCACCTTGATTTCATTATAATCTTAATTTTTATCAAAGGATTCTTTTGGGTGCCCCTCTGGGCTTCAGCAGTCTGCAGAGCCCCGATTAAGCAAGGCTCCCGTTTGTTTTTAATAGTCTCAGATTTCACTCTGTGAGTGCCACAGCATGTTTGGAGGGTCTGTGGACATTAAGATTTTAAATAGTTGTCTGAAATGTGTTTATGAGATGCGCATAGAAGGTGCCTATTTATATAAATGTGTGTATAAACTTACGTTATTGTATCTTGTTGCATTTACTTGTTGCTAAGATCTCCTCAGTCTAATTTGTATGTATATTGTAAGAACACATGCAAACAAACACATGGTATTAGCAGTATTAGCACAAACCTAATGGGAGCATCCACTTCAAGGTCTGGATCTGCTGGGTATTTACTATCACATGGTGATTAGGTTTCAAACAGAGAATGCTTGTATTACATGCACATACAAATATACTATCAGCTGCAAAGCTGTAACATTGAAAAACAGACCTTGAATCTTACCTTTGCTGCATTTCCAGGTTTTCTCCACTTCTCTCAGTAGTGTGAACAAACTTTGGAATTAAATTGTTGTCTTTGAAATTAAATAAATCGCAGAGAGTACTAATTAGGTACGAATCTTCTTTTCAACTTTTGTAAGAAATTTGAATCTATAATTAACAGTGGTAGGGCAAGAAAGAATAGCTCAAGAGTTAAACTGACCTGAAGTGCATTCTTTTTACTGACTTCTATATCTTTCCCGAATGAAAAAAACCAAAAACACAAACAAAGCTCAACAAACAATCCACACAATTGGTGCACAGATGGTACAGAGCAGAACCAGATTCCTCTGCAGAACTGCAAAGCTTTCATCCCATGCAGTTTCTACACTGATACAGATTTTACCCATCCATCTGAGCTGTTAAGTTTTTGTGCACTGAGTGTGAGACTCATAGATTTGGCTCCTGCATCGACGCCCCCCCACAGACAGGGGTATGTCTTACATACTTTCCTAGCACGGTGCCAGAATCTTTCTCCTACTCCATGACCTGAGATACCAGCTGCAGTTGGGTGGCAGCGCCTCTCGTCCCCTGCCTCCCAATGTGCTGGTCCGTCGAGTGGGACATTCTGCTGGGCTACATGACCACCAGTTCTTACTGAGGCGCCTGCCTCCAAGGAACCTGCTTGCTGGCACGTTTCCTGGCTGCAGCACGGAAATGCTGGCCTCTTCCCCACCATAAGCCCCAGCGCCCAGATATGCCTCCTGCACAGGACCAGTCCATGGTTTTGTCTTATTCATTGGAGAAGAAGAAACGTGAGAGGGCTGAGCTGTTTGTAAATGAAGTTATGCAAAGCTACAGTTGGTTTTGTTTGCCAAAGCTTGATGATTTGAAAAATTTGTTCGCATATTTCTTCCAGCCTGTATCAAATATTCTGGAAAGTCATCTGCTTCTTCAAACATCTTTTTGGTCCTCTATTGTATCTGGATAAATGAGTCTGAGGAGTCTGGTTTTAGTAGAATTCTACTTTTGTACTCATAATTCACCAAATTGGCATTATTTTTCAGACACCAAAAATAAATATTTCATTTTTTGTTTCATAGCTGATTCCACTGGTGTGGCTTGTTAAATTTTTGCTTGTTTCAGGTCTGGCTCAGCCATATTTCATCAGGCCAATCTGCCACCAAAGCTTGATGGGAGATTTGTCCAAGTAAAGGCTCTAGGATTTGACATGTATTATTTTGCTGTGTCTTTGTGCTGTTACTGTCTTTCATTTGAATTGGAACATAGATAATTATATTCTAGATTTAAAACAACAACTTTGTTTTTTTATAAATAAAATATTTGTTTTACTATCCAAAGCCTGGAAACACCTTCAAAGAGGTGATTTTAGTATCTTATAATTTTCTGTACACCAGAAATGGTTACTTGGAATGTGCTTCTAGTTGTCTGCCCTAAAAGGAAAAAAATACTGACCAAAAGAATTTAAAGTGCTTAAGAGTTTTAACCACAAAGGATACACAGAGAGGCTAGAATGGCACATGGTGCTGAGCCTGTCAGATTCTTAAAATACCAACAATTTGGTGGTCTATAATCCTGTCACTCTTTTCATGTATCTGAAAAAAAAAAAAAAAAGCTTAACATCCTCGTTAATTGAAACTAGAGCTTTCAGGCAAGAGATTTGATTTTTCCAATATCAATGTTAAAAAATCAAGGAGGATTTAGAGTAAGAGCATAGGGGTCTGCTTTCTAAAAAACCTACCGAAGCTTTATAAAAAGTTTTTGCAAAGCAGTCTACTCAGAAATGTTCTGTTGTGTATCATGTTATCCACAATTTCTCTTTTCCCATTTGTATGGTTGAGGAATTTTCTTGACAAGCTTCGTGTTTTAAAATCCATGTGCTCCTTTTTCTTCTTACCCATATGAATTAATCCTTTATGTGTGGCTTTATTCCATTGAAATTTTTATGATGTCACAAAAGATCAGATCCAGAGAAAACCTAAGAATTGGTCAGTAGAAGTTAGTGCTCAGGATTTCACAGGATTGAGCCCGTTGAAAGAATTACAGTTATGTTGAGGCATGATTTTCTAGCAAAAGCCAATGAGCTTTGAATGTGAAGTGGTCCAAAAAATATATGAAGCATAAGCATGACTGTTTCGAAATAAAATGTTTTCCAACATTTTCTGTGAAGGGTCAGCTATACAATTCCAAAAAAAATAATTATTCTTGTTTTAAAATCTAAGAATAGAAACATTTTAAACCAGAAATGATGGTACTAAATAGCACATAATCTACAGTGTATGAACCTAAAGACATTCTAGAATGAACTGGAGCTTTATCATCTTTATCATAATCATTTTACAGTTATTTATTCCAATACATTTATTCAGGGATGTCTGGTTGTCTTCACCCTATATCTTACAAGTGAAAAATATATAGAGATGGTCTGCAGCAATGACGCAGGAAATTGCAAAGCCTGATGAATCTTATTTGTTGAGCCACACATGGTGGTGTTGGAGTTTGGGTTTAGGGTTTTTTCTGGGAGAGGGTGGGTTTTTTTTTGTGAGAAATAAAGTTTTCCTTTCTCAGCAGCAACAGTAGTGACAGCAGAGAAGGACCAAGCCATTCTGAACTGTGGTAGGTGGGTTAGTCAGGCTGCCATAGCTTTTCAATGCAATCAGTTTATTCCTTATGCAAACCATTCCCCTCTTTTTTCACTGAATAAATGGAGGCAGGATAGGTGCTTCTGTGGGCAGACGACTGGATGGGGGGAAACTACCTTTATCATTTCTTTTTCTGCTACAGAGCATGTGCTTACAGATGTCCTTGTCCAATTCTCAGCAATGAGACTGTAGGAAAATAATAAGACAGGTAGCTTGAGAGTTTATAGTGCACGTGCTGAGTCCATTTGATCTGGACAATAAGGATCTTCGTTTTGCTGAAGTATATGCGTATTCTTAGAAATTTTCTTCATCTGACAGCAGCAAGGTATATAGGAGAATGAAAGTGAGTGTCCTTCCACCAAAGAGGAAAAAGGACATCCTTGTTTTAGTACAAGATATTAATGTATATTATTCCATATTGGGAGAGATGGAATCTTAAAAGACTCGACCTTTATCACTAAAATGCGAAGGGGACCAAATCACAGATGTGACACTCGCCTCATATTGAAGTCTGTCTATAAATTCCTATATGCAAACTATTTGTGCATTTCATCTTTGTAGATATGAGCAGACTTGTATCTGGCAGAAGAGCTGAGAAATTACTGGTTTCTCAAATGAGATGATTACCTTTAGTGCTGTGTTTTTATTTGATGCTTGGCACATGTAAATTCCATACAAAACAACCTGCCTGCACTGTGATGTGATGTGCCTGTCACTTCTGCTCTCTGAATGGATGGAATGGGTTGTTTTCTTCTCTTATATTCAGTCTTCATTTCTAGACTACAAAGCTTTTAGAAAAGGTACAATCTTGTAACAGTGTTCATATGCTCTTGTCACGTATCATATATTACACAAAGTCTCCTAGGTATTCTTTGATTTCCAGGTTTTCCAAACATCTCTCTCCCAGATACTTTTTGAATGATTATTTCCTTCAGCTTGCGTTTTTCCAGAATGAATCTCATTTTGGGTGATATCCAAAGCCCATTGAGGTCAGAAGAATGTCTCCTATTGACTTCAGTGGGCTTTGGATTTGTTCCTTTATTTCCTATATCCAGGAGCCAAATTCTGCACACCTTATTGTTTTAATGGGAATTTGGTATAAGCAAGGCGAGCAGTATTGGCTTCAATAGTCTGATATTTTCAGACTCCTTTGCGTTGCGTTGCGCTCTTTTCACTAGCATTCATAATGATACAATATAATTTACAAGTGTAAGTGCTGTTTATCTGTCACCATGGATAGCTAATGGAAATCTTAAGTAATACTGAGTGAACTCTGTTGTGTCCTGCTACCACCTCTTTCCAGACTTGATATATGTTCTTCCATTACTTTTTGTTTCAGTCTTTTAATTACTTTGCAGTTCATAAGGTTTTGGCCGTGTTTGGGAAAATGTGAATCATTTGTGGGTAAAGTTTTGAAAGGCACTGCAATCAGATATAAAGTCCAGTTACATATTATATTCTACATATAATAACTTTTGCCCAGATTCAGGAAAGCGCTTTAACATGTGCTCAAGTCTATCCCTGTTAAGAAATGCAAGTAGATTTTTAAATGTAATTGTCTATGTGGGACTTTGGTCTCAAGAAAAGTTAAGCAAAATTTTATATTCATTCCTGAATGGGGAGATCTTTTCAAATTGCATCTTTTGTATAACAGTTCTCTACGATGAAGATTCCAAACTATTCTACAGACTTGGTACCTGTAAAGACTATTCACCACAATAGTATGATTATCTCTGAAGTGACTGTGCTATATGCCTTACCCAGGATTTGTCATTTCAATTTAAAACTGGAGTGAGTGTATCGGAGGGCCACCAAGATGGTCAGGGGGTTGAAGGTTTTGCCTTAGAAGGAGAAGCTGAGGCTTGTTCAACCTGGAGAAGATGCTGCTTTTGGGGGGACCTTGTAGTAAGGGGTCACCAAGAGGATGGATCCAGGCTATTCACAGTACTGCGTGATGGGAGGACAAAGGATAATGGACAGAAGTTGAAACAAGAAAAGTTCAGACTGGATTTTCGAAAAAACTTTTTCACAGTGAGGGTGGTCAAGCATTGGAACAGGTTGCTCAGAGAAGTTGTGTGGTCCTTGAAGGCTTTCAAGACCAAACTGCATGAGTAAGTTGGTCATAACTCATAGTTGACCCTGCTTTGAGCTGGAGGCTGAACTAGATGAAATCCAGAGATACCTTCCAACCTGAATTATCCTATGATCTCTTGATCCTGTTCATGTTTTCTGTTGCTTATTGATCTAACAAGCTTTTGGTCTCTCTCTGGCTTCATTTTTTTTTTTTCTAATAGCATTTATTAAATTATTTTTCTGGAAGGAGAAGCAAGAGAAACTGGGAAGTGGGTGCTAGAATTCCTTGGATGTCCATAGGAAAAGTGTTAATCCATATTTCTTCCTTTTGAAATTTTCAGTTTCTCAGTACCTCCTTCTCTTGGCATGCCAATATAATTGTCAGTGGTTCATAAATTAACTAGCTAATTCCTTTATGATCTGGGGATGCATATGTCCTCCTTCTGGTTTATATTTTTTTCTAGCTGTTTTATTAAGTACTTGTTATAAATAACTGTACCAGGAAGATTCTGCTGCTCTAGTTGCTCAGGCATCTTTTCATTAGTTTTCTTGTTAAAGAGTAATTTTTTTTTTAACTATTCCTCTATTCTTTCATTTTCCCTCTTTAATCATTTATCAGTTTGAGTAGTATTTCACAGAATCACAAATCACAGAATGGTTTGGATTGGAAGGGACCTCTGGAGGTCATCTGGTCTGACTGTGCTGCTCAAGCAGGGCCATCTGGAGCCAGTTGCCCAGGACCATGTCCAGACGGCTTTTGAATATCTCCAAGGGTGGAGACTCCACAACCTCCCTGGGCAACCTGTGCCAGTGCTGTTACCCTCACAGTAAAAAAGTGTTTCCCGATGTTCAGATGGGAATGCCCATGTTTCAGTCGGTGCCCGTTAGCTCTTGTCCTGTCACTGGGCACCACTGAAAAGAGCCTGGCTCTATCTTCTGTACCCTTCCCTTCAGCTATGTAGATACACTGAGGACGTCCCCCTGAACCTTCTCTTCTGCAGGTTATACAGTCCCAGCTCTCTCAGCCTTTCCTTGTGTGAGGTGCTCTAGTCCCTCAATCATCTTAGTGGCCAGCAGTTCTATATCTCACTTGTGCTGGGGAGCTCACCAGTAGCTCTATGTCTCAGCTGTACTGGGGAGCCCAGAACTGGACACAATGCTCCAGGTGTGGCGTTACCAGTGCTGAGTAGAGTGGAAGGATCACATTCCTTAACCTGCCCACAACACTCCTCCTAATGTAGCCCAGGATAACTTTGGCCTTCTTTGTGGCAAGGGCGCATTGCTGGCTCGTGTTCAACTTGGTGTCCACCAGGACCCCAGGTTCTTTTCTGCAAAGCTGCTTTCCAACTGCTCTTCTCCCGGCATATATCGGTGCATGGGGTTATTTTAGCACATTTTATTTTTACTTAACAGAGAGCCTGCAAGGGTGAAGACCAGCAGCTGAAGAAACCTAAAAAGGCACAGGTAGTTACCTAATGCAATCTATTCGTATGCATAGGGCCTTAGGTGGGCTTTATGTTAAGTTACAGATGGACTGAGCAGGTGAAATCCATAATTTCAGATCATGGTTCAGTGCTGTTACTACCACAGACTTTAAAATTGGTATCAGCTCCTCTGTTACAAAGAGGTAATTTTTTGCAGTATTTTTCCTCATCTTCCAGTATAATCTTTAGTTTCAGCCTAGGTACGTCTGGGGCAGGACACTTCCATTTTGTCTCAGTATCCCCTACACGCATGCAAGCCTCTCATAGGATGCTTCAGGGAATGTTAATCAACAGGGTCCTATTCTGTATTCAGAAAATTTAATCTATGAAGAGATACTACCAGACAGAAGGTGCTAATAATTCATCAGAGGTAGTTCTTGCAGTGTTGTCAACTCATGGCATGTAATGGACAAGTAGATCTGGCCAGGGAGTGAACTTCTGGGTTTCTGTTTCTCAAAAAAAAATTTAGACTTTGTAAAAGAAGTCTTCCCAAGTGGGAACAAAACCCCAAATTGTTGAGCATCTTCAGGAAAAAAAGATTCAAATTAATACTACTTTGGATCATTTGAATTGTAGTGTTTGGCTAAAATAAATATATTCAGTTTAAACATTTGTTATTTTAAAAATAGAAACTATTGTAATGTGAAAATTTGAACATTTCTTTTCCAGAAATGTCTGATTTAAATGTATCTACATTTTAGAATATCTTCCACTGTGTCAAGAAAAGCTTAAGTTAAATGTAATTTCTTTTAGGAAGGGATTCAACGGAAATGGCAGTTATCTAGTGGAGACTTGCTTGAAACATTTTTAACACTTTGTGCAAATCATTTAACTGACATACCTCAGTTTTCTTCCCATGTGAGAGGAGAGTTACATAGTTTATTGACCTCATAGAGTGTTAGGATAATTAATTCATATTTATTAAGCACTATAAAGACAGAGAAGCTCAATCCCCAAATGGAATTATAAAAAATACCGTGGTAGTCTAAATGCCACCAACTTCAATAAAATTAAAAGGCACTATCAGGAATACTCTGAATCACTGATATGAATGAATTAAAAGAAATAGTTTCATTAACTCATTAAAATCTCTGTAGACTTTGCGTCCAGAGTTACATCAGGCAGCCATTATGTGCAACAACGTGTACACACCTTCTGTCCCAACTTAGAAATGGCATTTAATTTCATCTGTCACTTTACCAGCTAGTCATTTGGTACCGTGAAATGCTTCTATACTTTGCCTCAAACAACCTTAGTTTTGACTATCTATCTCGAGTAATTTCATATCATCAGCAGAATGTGTAAAGTTTGTATTTACTCTGTATTTGAGATTACTCATGAGTATGCTGAACAGCACAGATTCCAGCAGAGACCTTGTAACGCCTTGCGAGTAACCTTCCTCCCTCTGACAATTAATGATTAGTTCCTTCTTTTCTTTCCTAACGTGGAAAAAGCTGATAATGCACAAGAGGACCGCTCCTCTCGTGCCATGGCAGCTTCACTCTCTTAAAAGCCTGTGAATTTTCCCAAAGCTTTATAGAAATCCAGTCCTATGCACCCAAGTACCCAAGGATAGAATTGCAACACCGCAGTTACTGGGTCATCTTATCCACATGTTCCTTTAGAGAAACCTAATACATTTTTGAGACATGACTTCCATCTGCAAATCTGCATCAATTCTTCCCCAGTTAAAATCTCTGTCACAGCTGTAACTCCCATCATATTGCCATGCTAGGGTAAGCTTGTTAAAATATGTGGTCTTTGTCTTCTAAATTATTTGGATGCTTAGCCTTTGATTACCCCAAGTATTATTTTGCTTTTTTCCATAAATGGTATTGAGGGGACATTTTGTAGAAAAAGAAGGTAAGAGTTGTACAAAATAACACCACTTTTTTTT
>VYZM01011633.1:0-12229 GCA_013398915.1 Dromas ardeola | reverse complement strand
TTTTTTTTTTTTTGGTGACTAAATCATTAGCATTGGGGAGTTCATTAAAGAATGCTTATAATAAAAAACAAATTCTGGAAGTATATTTTGTGCAAGAAAAAAAAACAGAACAAAAAATCCTTTAGGGTGAGTCAGTTCCTGAACCTGTGAATCTGTATAGCTAACTAATTAAATATTATTGTCTTTATGAGCTCTCTGATACTGTTTTCTGAGTTATGATTGCCAGACACATATGCAGGCAACATATAGAAAATGGATTAATCTAGGCTTTGGCTTTCTTTCAGCTATGTCTGGCATATACAAATCTGAGATCTGTAATAGAAGAGTCTACTTTAGAGACATGCACATTCACATCACTATCACATTTCTAAATTTCACAACAGTCTTAATTTTCAGAGCTTCATACTTTGTATGAGCTAGATTTCCCTATTGTGTCGATTGGCTTTTCTTTCCATGAAGCACTGAAAAAAGCGTGTGTAAATTCAGACGAAAATTGCCTGTGCTGTTGACATTTTCTGCTGTTGAAAATGTAGCAACTCGATTCTGATTTTCAGCTTGCTTTAAACTTGCAGAAATGGTGCAACTGCCGCCTGTTTCTAATTATTCCTGAAAAGCCAGTAAGAGGTAGTATGAAGGCCACTCAGGAGAATGATTCAGAGTAATCTGGAAATTTTAGCTATTGATCTTTGACTGATGACGTTCTCTTTGCTGAGTCTGACATGTGCTGCCCAGACCAGAGGTTGTTTGTAGTGTCTGCTGCATCCTGTTCTGTCCAAGGCATGAAATCGCAGCGATGGGGGTTCGGAGAAGATGGCGGTACTCTTTTTCTTGGAAGCAGTACAAAATAATGAAACAGAAGGGGCTTATAGAGGTGCTTGCTTGGCAACAATAGCTTTGGTGAAAAATTGAAATCTCTACAGCTGATCAATGACATCAGCAGTTACCAAAGATCTTAGCTCATCACTGCTACAGTCTTATGACAGATGTTCAAAACTGGATGTCTGTATTTAAATAGGCTCCTGAATCTATAATGGTAATGAGTTTATAAAAGTTTGATGTTTAGCTGGGTTGCATCTCACAGCCATTCACTGAGATTTGTGGGTATCTGTCGCTGAGGTATAACAACTTTACTGACATGAGGAGACTACATGAATTGAAAAGCTTAACATTAGGCAACTGTGCTAATATTTTGGCCCTATGTCCTAGAAAGTGATCTTTTTCTTTTTAATCTTAAAAAAAAATGCAGCGTGTAAAGCAATTTTTAAGCATTTTGGCGTGGTAGTTACAGCATCCTCCAAAAACTTAGCATTGGTACAATCAAGTAAAAAAATTGGCCAAAATTTCTTAAAGATACATAGAGTAGGAGCAAAATCCTACTAAAATGAAAGGCAAGTTTGTTGCTTTTCTACATTTCTGGGTATGAGGCAGTGAGACAGAAAAGCCCTATGTGAGCTGGATGTAAAATGAGCAGTTTTAGCATGATTGTGCTTTATTTTATGTAGACAAATAAATGTGTGTGTGTGTGTGTATAAAATTCCTCACCTAACTTATATTCTTGAGGAGTCTTGATCACTTGTAGCTTGCTGGCTTACTGCATTAATGTTACTATTTAATATGGATTCTTTTCTATTTCGCTTAACACTGTTCTCGCCTTTTCTTAAGCAAATCTCACTCATCCTACCTCCATTTCTCAATGATGTGTTTGTTTTCACAGTTCTCTCAACCATCTCTTGCACAGGCAAGCTCACTGACCATTTTTCAGTAACTTTTGAGACCTAAGAATGTACTTTCTTCATATGATCAGCTGGTAATTTGAAATCTAGGTCTCGTCATCCTCTGATTTCCTGGCAGCTTTTTCTAAAGACTATCATGGGGCAGCCAGTCATCCTCGAACGCTTCATGCAAGAAGCTGATCTCTACAGAACCTCAGATAACTGTTGTCTTCAGGGATCTTCTGTATCGAATGCCCATTGTCCAGTGTTATGTGCTTACCTTGAGGTATATTTATTCAGTGTGTCACATGAGCATCTGCAGGGCAGATAACAGCAATTTGTGGAACTTCTGTCCTAAGCTGCAAATAACTCTTTTGTAATACAAGCTGCCTCACCCGTCATGCACAAGAAAAAGGAGAAAGCATTGAAACACACAATGAAAATGAACTGATAACTTTACCATAGCTTAGTAATGTTTCTTTTTTTGTTGGGTAAAATGGAAAGCTCTTCAAATAGTGGAATAGAGATTTATATTTTTATTATTAGGGACAGTATTTAGAACTACAGTTCCTGAAGATAACCAGCTCCTCTGTTAAAAGGCTTTTTTGGAAATGACTGCAAGGAGGCGGCAGGAGTTCTCCCCTTTCTACGTTCACTGTTGCACCAGTGAATTCTGTGCTGCCTCTGACGTACCAGACACATGGCGTTGCTGGTATTGAGATATGATGAATTATGGCTCAGACCTAATGTTTCTCCGTTAGTTTTACGCTATAACATATACTTTATTTATTGAAGTATAAACCCTAATAAAACTCTTACATAAAGAAAGCTTTCAAATGGTCATAGGCTTAATGTCCCTTCATCCTTTTTACAGGAAGAAAAATGACTAAAACTTGAAGTCAGACTCTGGCATGCTTGAATACCATATGCCTGCACTATTGAGAGACTGGAGCAGAGTATCTGGAGAAAGATGAGAGAGTGTGGGTGGCAATAGAAAAAACAACCACGACTGTAAGTTAGCAAGATAATATCCTTACTTTCTTCTGTGGGTCTCAAGAGTGATTAAAAAAACATTGGTGTTTTAAAAATATTGCTGAAGACTACAGTGTGACTCATAATGCTTCAGAGAATGGAATTCTTGGAAGTTTCACTGTAATGCCAGATTTTAGAATGGAGGGCAGCAGAGCTGCAGAGAAGTAACACGAGGATATGTTGACGGAGAAAGAACATCTCTGAGGAAATGCAGGCGAGAGAAAAAGAAAGGAAAGAGAATGAGCCTGGGGAGAGATGACAAGACAATTATTTATACTGAGAACTGTTGCTTGCACTGATGGGAATGTTTCACTGCTTTTTGAGATGTTATTGGCCAGCATGCCTGCCTACACAGTGCTTGGTCATATGCACAGCAGGGGAAGATATGTAAACATGTTGACCAATCAGGCAATGAAAGCAGTTAGATGCGACTCCAAAAGTCCATCCTACAGGTGGCCTGAAACTTTTGAATGAAACTATTTTTTTCCGGGGTGGGGGGGAGTAAATTTCTGATAAATTTGGATATTTTATAAGGGAATGTAATGGCTAAAAGTAAATTTTCATTGGGAAGGTTTCTCAAGTCAGAATAGACATTCTAGTCAGAATAAAATAAAGAAGAATGACAATTATCTGGAATTAAATAGCAGCCTCACAGTTATGGCATGCATCTGATTTTTTGCTTGGTACTGTAACATACCTGTTTTATAGCCTAAATAAGTACCTTTACTAGAGAAGTGAGGAGTCTTTCTCCCACCATCCCCCAAAAGTGTTGGTCAACACTTATTCCCCTAAAGTTCCAAGGAAATGCTTTTTGTGTTTCACAGGCTATGACGTTGGCAGGGATATGGAAATCCCAGATTCAGATCCATGAACAGATCCATGAACATGGGCTGGGCTTGTACCAGAACCTCCTCCTTTAAGTGAATGTCCTAACTATCTGGCAGCTGAGGTATGATTGAATTCTCACTATTACTTAGAGGGGGAAAAGATATTGTTTAAACTGGAAGCCTTAATACTGAAATCTAGATGCTTTTTTTTTGCCTTTATTTTTTTAAGAGCATTCTTATGTCTTCTCCTTTATTATGATTAGGGGACTGGAACACCTCTCTTATGAAGAAAGACTGAGGGAATTGGGTCTATTTAGTCTGGAAAAAAGACATCTGAGGGATGACCTTATTAATGCTTACAAATACTTAAAGGGTGGGTGTCAGGAGGATGGGGCCAGGCTCTTTTCAGTGGTGCCCAGCAACAGGACAAGAGGTAATGGGCACAAACTTGAGTATAGGAAGTTCCATCTCAACACGAGGAGGAACTTCTTTACTTTGAGGGTGGCAGAGCACTGGCACAGGCTGCCCAGAGAGGTGGTGGAGTCTCCATCTCTGGAGACATTCAAAACCCGCCTGGACGCGTTCCTGTGCAACCTGCTCTAAGGTGACCCTGCTCTGGCAGGGGGGTTGGACTAGATGATCTCCAGAGGGCCCTTCCAACCCTGTGATTCTGTGATTTATTATCTAGTCTCTCCTATAAACTATATCTATAGTTTATGCATATGATTAAATAAAATATGTTGGTTCAGAGTGCTGAAGATGGGTGGATAATGCCATTGTCTGGATAGAAACTTTGTACAATATTTAAACATTTAATGATTAGTCATCTGAAAATTGACATCTGAGAAATGTCATGACTTGATAATTGGCACTTCATCTCTGAAAAAAAAATAAAATCATATATCCAGCAGGGGAGCAAATAGGACACCATTCGTATAAGTGATGGTCATATATCACAGTTAAATAAATACCCCAAGTGAAGAATTAGTTGATACGTTCTTGGCTGAAATTTGTTCATGTACTTTGATCGATGAAGTGTGTGGATAAAGAATAGATTAACAGATCATAACCAGTTCATGAACAATTCATGAACAGGAAGAAAGACTACAGAGCAGGGAATTTGAATAATGTATATTCTATTTCACTTGTATAACAGGAAAACGTAGATTTTTGAGTTGGCCATAATGGAAAATGAAACTTTTCATTTTTTGTTTTATGTATTTCTTCTGGAAAACTAAACCTAGTTGTATTTAGAAATGAAACATCTTAAATGGAAAAGGTAGTATATAACAAAAATATGATTATAGATTTTTTGAGCTTTTGCTTTTAATGTTTTTATGTTTTAATGAATTCTTGTTGGAATAATATTGCAATTTTCAGGTGGATGACATGTGAATTTTAGCCAGGTTGAACTGGCAACTTGGGTGGATAAAACATTCGATCCAAAATTTGTCCAGCTTTCCTGAACTTATGTTCTACTGATTCCCTCGTTTCCCAAAGCAGTGAACTGAGAAATGCTTATCCGTTATAGGATTAGTGCAACTAATTTGCTCTCATATTGCCTGTCATCCTGTGGATTTCATAATACATGAACACAGCCAGACTGTTACGATCTCAGAATCAGCAGTAGAATCTACAGTGCACGGTGATAGTAGGTTCTCAAATAAACAGCATCTTGGACAGAGTGAAAAAATACACCAAAAATTTGAGTAAACAACAGCAAGACAATCTGCATCTTCTCAGTTTGTGTAGGAGATAAGTCAAAGCTGGGAAACATTTTCTGATATGCCCATTAATGGATGTACAGCTCATCCAATCACTCAGGAGCTAATACTGCACTTTTCTGTTCTGTGCATAAAAAATGTCATGCCAAATGACTCTGAGTGGTATCCTTAATGATGAATTTACAACCATCAGTAAGGAGCCTTCTTCGATTGTCTGCATTAAAGCAGCAGTTGATTATCATCCCATCCAGTGATGCTTTTCCTTGGCCTTATTAAAAAGAGCAGCATACGAGGCAATCATACCCTTGGGTGTCTTTTGACTTGCTCAAAAGTATAGCTTAAGTGTTGATTTCTTTTTAAAAAAAAAAACAAATTCCATTTTAAAATGATGACACATCCATTGTCTAAAAACAAATGACATGGGAATTACACTGAATGCCCTGATTGCTCACCTGGCATTAAAAATAGTACTGGGTTTTGCAGACAATATTTAGCTGGGCGTATCTGTCAACTGTCGGTGCTAAGCATGGGAAATAGACAACCGGCTCCCTCTTTTCATCCTCCCACAGTTTGGGCATTTGTAACACGGTGCTGCAGCCTCTCTCAGAGACCCTGTACGCACGATGGCTTCTTCCCCATCCTCTGGCCCATGAAGCACTGTCTGACTGAGTTGAGCAAGGGAAGCTTGACAGATCTGGAAATGAATTGTGAGTCAGTGGGCACTTTCAATAACTGGAAAGATAAAATAAAGTCTGATTTTCCTTTTTTGTCAAGTCCCTTTTCTAAGGATCAGATTTATTAACAAAACAAAAGATTCCAAAGCGGGCTCATAGTAACACAGAATGTGTGGTAAAAGACAAAAGAGATCTTTCTAGCTTCCAGCAGTGTCTGCAGGAAGTGCCAATACACATCCCTCTGGATAGCTTCCTATCCAACTTTAAGAAGCACAGATGTATTTCTATAGTACATATCAATATGTTTCATTTCTACTGGTAAATCACTACTGAGTTTCCCCAAACCTCTCTTTATGCTCATGAGGATGTGGCTGAAGACTTTAAAGTTCAGTCAATAAAAAAATGAAAAGCAAAATCAATGACATTTCTTCCTCGATCTGCTCTTTTTTTCTTCCATTCTGTTCCTCCCAGTAGATAATTTCTGGAAATTATTTCACCTGAGTGAATCAAGTGAAGACATCTCATGGGAATAGGAGAGGTCTTGCAGGTCAATACTGGGGAATGGTTCCATGTATTACAAATTCTTTTCTTGTTTTTGCTTGCCACACCTTTGCTCTAATCAGGCAGACAGAACTATTGACTTAGTGTGATGGTGTGGTAGATTATTTAGTTTCAGAGATACATCAATCAGCTAAATACTATCTAACAACATCTCTAGATCTGCGTGAACATAAAAAAAAAAAAAATAGAGCTCAGTGTGATCATTCCAGTGGTATGCATTCTAGAGAAGGCAATATACAGTTAAAAAAAAAAAAAAAGAAAAGATAAAATTAAATAGAGGAAACAAGACAACTGAGTTCCATCTAATATTTTCCATTTCCCCAGAACTATTCATTATTCACTGACATACGTGCAATAGAAGTGTTCCACTTAGAGTGAGAAGAAATAGAAATGAACTCGGTAAGTTGCTTATTTTTTTGT
The DNA here is from genome assembly GCA_013398915.1 of Dromas ardeola. Taxonomy (NCBI): domain Eukaryota; kingdom Metazoa; phylum Chordata; class Aves; order Charadriiformes; family Dromadidae; genus Dromas; species Dromas ardeola. Next base: position 5,279 of record VYZM01011633.1, on the reverse strand, counting down.
ATAATTATCACTTTTTGAAATAAATATTTCCTTCTATAAAATGCACAACTCCCTCTCCCTTTCCAGTGTTCCAAAACCACTTTGGACTAATTTTGATCTCTGTTTGCAATTGTATGCATGTGTCTGTGTGTTAGTAGCACAGTATGTTCTCTATGTCCATATGCTGCAAATCCAGTTGACAGCAGCTTTGCGCCCTATTCTTTCCTGGTTGTCCTTCCTCACAAATGGTAAGTGATCAAATAACTAAAAAAATTTTTTTTTCTTGCGTCCAATTGTGCAACTTCCAGAATTTTTTCAGCCCAGCCCCATAGTTTTTATAAGGGTCACCTCCCTTATAACAATTTCAAGAATTCGTAACATGTACCTTTACATTTTATTTATCACTGAATAAACTATAATTTTTCATAAACGTATGCTTTAAAATTTATCCTTAAGTTATGTAATGATTTTTATTCTTAGAAATTATTTCCACTATCAGGTCTTTGGCATAATTATGCTTATGAAGTTATATGAGCTCTGAGAAAGATGTGTCAACACAAATTTTTTCAAGTTTAAGATACTTGAAGTGAGGTTCTTCTGTCCTGTGAGACCTCTTGTAAATTCCACATCATTTGAGGAATTGTGCCTGATTACCTGGACTGATTAAATAAGTATACTGAATTTTGGCTACTGCAAGGAATGTACATCCTGACTGACTTTTCAGGTAAGAAAAGCAAGACCCACCAAGGAAATAGAAATAGACCCAGGGTGCCTTGGAATGAATGTAAAAGTCCCGTCAAATGCAGACTGCTCAAGCACTAGTTGCTTTATAACCCTGAGAAGGTGAGAGGGAGAAGATGGACAGAAGAGATAGAAAGCTTTGCCATGGTCCTTACCCTCATTGCTAAGGGTTTCAGTAAAATTTAAATCTGGTTATTTTAGTGCCCATTACTCTGTGCTGGATAATGGGATCCCCTTCTGCCAGGGGACTTGTGCCAATTCATCCTTGAATGTCTCCAGTAAGAATTGCTTAGATGATGTCTTTATCAGACATTCAGGGATCGCCTCTGTGTCGAGGTAATTCTGGGCACTGGTGGAGCGATGTGTAGGAGGATGAGCTACCTTACCCCATCTGGCCATGTCCTAAGGTCCTTTTGAGATGGAGGATATTTATTACTTAAAAGGAAATGGAAAAAATGCTTCCATGAGCAAAGTCAAGAAGGAGCTATTAACTTGAAAAAGAGACAGAAAAAATCAGATAGGCCTGATCTTCTGTGTTAGGTGGGCACAGGAACTCCTTGGACCAGACTGTGGGATCCTTACTTTCGTGAGCATAAGCATTATATCCTGAGAAGACTTCTTATACAAAACATGAGCTGAAGGATTTGAACCTTGTCTAGTAATGTGTTTTCACACAGGAAGGATTGAATAGTGCTTACTGTTCTAGTTAGGATGTTTTTGGCTGTTGATTGTTAGTGCATTTACCACTGTAAACCACTTCCAAAATCTCTGAAGAAGCAGGTGGAAGGCCAAGAAGCCGAGAAATGCATGGAGCAGTCAATTAAGCGGAGGTCATAAATGAACCCCTTTTCAAGAGGCATCATCAAGCTTTTGTCTGAAAGGAGAAATTTGCAAAGAAGGAAGCAGGTGTCAAATTCCTGTTAGCAGCTGGATACTTGAGAGCGTTTAAAATGAAAAGCTACCTGATCTAAAGCTCAAGACACAGAGAGGGTGTGCTTTAAGAAGTGGAAGGGAACATGTATCGATGGGGTTTACAGCTCTCGGGCCGTAGGGAGGGTGCAGACGGTGAAGAGAAGTGCTGACGTTGGCTGAGTTCTGGCAGGATTTAGGACACTGGCACTGTCAGTGAGGAGCAACTTGAGAATGATTTTTGAGCTCAGTATTCAAACAGCTGTCTGTCTTCCGCAGCGTGCTGAAGAAAAAAAAAAAATCGAGGTTTTGAACCGTTAGAAAAGCAAAGGAAGTGCAATAGCCCAGATTTTGATCATAATTACACCCAGGTGGTTCTGAAGTGACTACACCCGTGCCATTGAAGTTACACCAGTGCAAAACTTGTGTGAGAACTGAATCAAGCCCTTTGTTTTCTTGCATTTGTGTACCAAAAGAGCACTCTAACAGCTCTTAGTAAATAATAAATTAATAATGATATGACGATCTCCCTTATGACTGGAAGAAGTACAGAAAAATTAGTGTCAGAGTAAGAATTTGCTTGCGAGATTCTTTGAATGTGTCGTTTCTAGATTTGTATTGGATAGATGATGCTTTGCTGGACTGATTTTAATTTATGTACTGATTTTGATTTTTATTTCAGACATCAGAAACAACAAATTTAGCCAGTTAGTATGTGGTGAATGATAGAAAACCTACAACATAAGTTTACAGATAAAATGAGAAAAACCTCTGGTTTGTTCATCGTAAAACACCTTTAAATGTCCAGCAGAAAGTAGTAATGAAAACAACAAATGAAAGCAAGTGCTTTGGCTGTCTCCCTGCTGTAAAGCAAATAATATTTGATTAGTTGGTTTCGTTTGTGTTTCCCCATTTGTGCCTCAGAATACACCAGATTGCAACGTTACATCACATTTTTAATGACTGGAACCATGTCCTGAGATCCCCCTTCGACCACACCACAACTTCCTTCTTTCTTTTCCCCTCCTGGCTAGAGGACTGTATGTAATTATGCTGAGGACATAATTCAATTAATTATTGACGGGACACGTAATCACCACTCAGATCTCTCTCTGATAAATCTCTTCGCTGCTCTCTGACTTCTGTTTGTCATGCACTAGGGGGGTGGAAAGGCAGCAAAAATGCGTTTTGGATAGGACGTTTTTCAGTTCTCTGTATCAGCCAGAGAGGCTTCTGACACCCTGGGCTCTTGAGAGGTAACGCGTATCGTTCTCGTCTGTGCTAAACAAGTGTCCCCGAGAAAGCTCAGTGGGATGGAGGCTTATGATTCATTTTAAGTGGAGGACATAATAGGAGCAGATAACTTTGATTTGTGCAAAGGAAAAGTGTGATCTCTTTCAGGGATTCCGGGCATTCACAGCAAATTTTTCTTCTGCTGCTGATTAAAGAGAAAGTGATAAGTAAGAGCTCTGTGTTCGGTTGAAAGGAGGAATGTAGCTTTAGAAAGCTGACTTATTTAGAAAAAAAATTAAAAAATCCTGACCTCCGGTAGCCTTTGACCAAAATCTGCTACTAGCAGAAAGTAAAGCCGAGGCTGTTTCTGTAACTATTAAAACCCGAGTAAGGACAGTGATCATTTCGGTCCGTATGACCGGAAAATGTGCAGGGGTGGGGACGTGCCCGGGGCTTGCCCGTAATTTCGGATTACAACTAAAGCATGCCAAAAGCGGCTAAGAATAAGAGATAACGAGGTGAGAAAGCAAAGAAGGGCTTTATTGTAAAGTACGGAAAAACTAAGCTGTGGGGAAAAAAAACCCAAAACAATCTGGTAGGTAGAGGCAACCTCGGATCACTTGGAGGGTGGGCGCGGAGCCGCACGGCCTCTGACACCCCGAGGGCCGGGTGGGTGCTGGTGCTGCGGGCATCAGCTCCGGCCTTCACAGGCCCCTGGGAGCCGAGCTCTGCGTGGCCCAGTGACCGGCTCTGCGTGGGGCTTCTCCCCGGCCTGCGCCCGGGCTGGTACCGGCCCCGCCGGGCGGCTGCGGGGCGGCACGGAGGGCACCCGCCGCCGAGCCCCTACATTTCTACATGAGAAAGTCCTTTACGGCGGCCTCCTGCGAGAAGACCCGCTGCGCGGGTTTGCGAGAGCCCCTCTAGCTTCGGTTTCCACGGCATGACACGCGTGGGGCTGGGAAAGGCGCCGCGTGGAGCCGGGACCGGGCTGGGCTGGGGTCCGCCGGGCCGCAGGGCGGTGTGCGGCCCCGGCAGCCGCCCTCCGTCCGGCTCCGCCACAGCAGCGGCGCCTTCACCTGGGCTCCGCAGCCCTGTGTGGGCGCCCGCCTCAGCTCCTCTCCCCTCCTTTTGGATGTGGCAAAGTGACTTTTGTTCCTTCCGTGTCGGGAACAACGTGCGAGGGGAGCGGGGCGGCTGCGTCTTCCTCAGCCGGGTTTTGGTGATGCTTGTGGAAGTCTGGGACCGGGGAAAAGCGCCCGTTCGTCCCGCGTGGGGTCGCAGGGAGGGAGCCCAGGCACCCACGCACCAGGCGAGAGGCACGGACGGTGGCTGGAAGCGCCTTTACCGTTCCTGGGCGGGCGCTGCCCAGGCCGGGAGGAGCGGGATGATGTCCCGCCGGAGCCTGCCCTGCTGGGGCTGCCGCGGAGGTTCCCCCTCCGCTCCGGGGCGTCGTCGAGGGCTCTGTGCTCAGCGCCCAGCCGAGGGAAGCGAGCCCACAGCGGGCTCTCGCCCCGCCGCGCCACCATCACCGGCGGTGTCCGAGCCGGGCGGAGCCGGTGCAGCCCCCGAGCCCGGTGCCGCGGGAGGCCGGGCGGGCTCCGCTCATGGGGGCAGGGGCAAGGTGAAGCGCTGAGGGGTTTCAGGGGCCGGCAGAGCAGGCTGCACGGCTAAACGGGTCGGGAAGCCCGAAGCGGGCACCTGAGCCGGATCTTTTGACCCCTCAGGCAAAGTGGCCCCATTTCCAGGGACGCTGCGCTCCCGCCGAGGGCAGGGGCTGCGGGGGCGAAGGGGGCTGAGGAGCGGGGTCGGAGCCGCTGGTTGAGCTGTGAGAGACGCTCCCGGTGCTGCTTGTCTTGCGGGGTAGCGGTGGGAACGGTTGAACGGGCTGATCTAAACCGTGGATGCTGAGGGACAGGGACGTTGCGGGGACAGAGGAACGTTGTCATGGACAAGACAGGGGCTATAACGGCCTTACAAACAGCTTTCCGCAGGTTTAGCTCAGTACCGCGGGCGCGACCCGGTCCCCCAGCTGTGGGGAGCGGCGTCCCCCGGCTTGCTTTACCTTCGGGCGGTGCATCCCTCTCCGAAACTTAGGGGTGAACAGCCCGGGCGCCTCGTCCCGCTGCTGTCAAGGACAAGGAGGCGTTCAGAGGCACAACGGGCGGTGCTTAAAGACCCGCTCTTTCTGGGCGGCTTCGCACAGCTCCTGCGGGGGTTGCGGGATGCTCTCCACGCTCGGCTTCACCTGTCGGGCTCAGGGGGAGCGACCTCCGGCACCCCGCACCCAGCTCCCGGCCCCCGGGGAGGGGGAATGAGCCCCGCACCGCCGGGCTGGGCGCTGCCCGCCTGCCCGAGCCCCGCAGCCCTTCTCTCGGCGGGGCCGGCTCCGCCTCGCCGCAGGTGCGGGTCGCGCTGCC